>VWYK01043875.1:12981-25346 GCA_013399775.1 Semnornis frantzii | reverse complement strand
GGGTGCATGTACCCCAAAACTCCTGAGAATAGCATCTACTAAAGCATTCCTTCTTAGACTCTTTGCACAAAGTGGTGTAACTGCAATGTGGAATTTCTGTTTGGCTAGCTCATACCATGCTGCTGTCTTAGCATTTTCCCTTGGTGACTGCTGCTGTGTCTCTCAGATCCTGGACTTTTGTGTTTGAAATCGGTAGCATTTAAGAATCCCTGTGGAGATGGCTTAGGAAAAGGGAAGCAAACGCTGTAGACATCCACTTGCAGATATTATTGTCTAGTGACAGGAAATATTCTGCTGAGAAAATGTAGAAAAGCCTCATCTCTTTCAGACTAAAACCTCAAGCTGTCACAGTAAAGAAATTCTGAAATCAGTGTTTTCAAAAGTTTGAATCTCTTTTTGTTTTTACCTTTCCACAAAATTCCCTCATCTTCCCTAAGCTTTGCTACACCATTGCTTGGAGTGGCTGAGGAGCTGAGAGCTGAACACTGAGAGTTTCCCCATTCCTGGCAGCCCTGAGGTGAGATACTTGAAATACTGTGAACAGAGAAGCTGAGCTTGCAAGGAGCCACCACGCCTGGCTCCAGGCAGGGCTGCATGCTCTCAACTTGCCTTTGCCACTTGCTTAGTTGAACTGGCAGGTTCTCACACATGCCTCCTCAGCTAACAGTTCTATTTAATTTTTGTTAAAACATCTTCCTGCAAAACACTTCAGTTTTGATAAATCATCACTTTCAGGTTAAAAAACAAACCCAACAACAACACACCCAAACAGTTCTAGTTGAAAATAAACCTTCAGCTTTGAGAGATGTGGGTTAGTTAATTGCATCAGCAAGTGCTGACCTCGAAGCTTACATATGAACACATCCTTAATGCCCAACCAAGCTCTGCTAAGAAGAAAGGATGATTTATAGAGCAGTGGAGACACTGACAGCACCTGAGGCTTGAGATTAAGTCCTACCTTAATACTTGTTGATATTACTGCATCCTATGCCTTCCAGGAGGGATGACACAAAACAGCAGAAAGTGACTAGCTTTTTGGTCATACAGTTTTCTGTTCCTGTTAATTATGTCCTGGGTGGAGGTGTTTGCATGTGTGTCTGCTAAGAACAAAGAATCTGTTGCAGTCACACTTAAAACAATTAACAACCTGTCCTGAGTAATAAGCTAGAGTAATGTTTTGTTGTGTTTCCCAAAGAACGTGCTTTGGCTCGGGTTCACTTCACAAATTGCATTCAAAATGCTTTTATCACACTATTTTGACACCCAAAACTGAACTCTCAAATTCACAGCTATCTCTCTTTCCAATTTTAACTAGAATGGTTTCTTTCTATGCTTTCTTTAAGCATTTTTCATGGGCAACAGTGACAAGCTATTTGCCTTAGAAATTAAAAGGACACATGGAAAGTTTAAAATTCATGCCATGTGGATCATATTCTCAATATCATGAATGTAAAGCAGAGAAAATGCATCAAGAGCAACTGAATATCTGATCCTGATTCCCTCCATGCACTGCAGAGAACAGGGAAAATCATTGGCTCGCAGAGATACCAATGATTAGACTATTTGAAACTGCTCTGGCATCATAAAATCACTGAATCATACAACTATTGAGGTTGAAAGAGACTGTTGACATCATAGAGTCCAACTGCTCACCTTGAGTTCATAATTCTACCACTACTGCTAAGCCATATGGGCTCCAAAACTATAAGTTAGGCATATATGGTCCTGTGACTGTGAATAGAGACAGTGCTACTAGGAGAGTGGCTACAAAACAGATTTATAAAGCCTGCAACATTTCTGTGAACTTAGCTGATCCCATAACCATGAGCCACTTCTGCAGCTAATTGGCTACACTGGCCACAAGGCTCTGGGCAGCCTGATCTAGTTGATGATGTCCCTACTTACTACAGAGGGGTTTAGACTAAATGACCTTTCAACCCAGGCCATTCTATGATTCTGTGTCCAAGTGCTGGCATTTTCTGTCTGGACTCAAAAGCCTACTCTGTGAAGTGCATCCTAATCATCTAACATTTTTAATTGTTTTGAATTTCAAAATAAATGCAACTAGAGTTGAATTTGGCAATATCATATGAGGTTTTCTCGATCAAGTGCTACATTTATTGTATACATTATTCGATATGCATAATCTTTCAGAGAAATACAAGCAGCATATAAAAGTTTCCTGTTCCTCTGTGACCTTCTGTAGATGAACCTGCATTGGCAGGGTGGTTGGATTCGATAATCTCCAGAGGTCCCTTGCAACCGCTACCATTCTGTGATTCTGTGATCTCCATATTGCAAAGAGCAGCTGAAAATACAGTCTAGCACTGGCCCACAGACAGGTGGTCACCATAGATCCATATGGTCCCACCACCTCTTCAGCCAGTTAAGGCTGAGTGAGATGGACAGATGAATCCTTCTGTGTCCCAGGATTGTCTGTCCCACCACATTGCTCCAGCAGCTGAGTGTTCAGATCACTGCACAGATTCATTGCCAGTGCTACCCCGTAACTCACCACATGACATAGCAGCACCAAAACAACTTCACTTCAATAGTTCATGAGCTGCCCAAGGGTCAGAAATTACACTGGGATATTCTGGACAGAGTGTATGAATTATGAGAAGTTTGGGAGCTTACACTGGTGTTAGTACTCATTAATGAGCCATTTCCCAGCTGAACACCAGGCAAAGGACAGAAGGCAACGTTTTCTCTCCCAAAGCGTGCTGTAGTTCACCTCACCCACAGACAGTGTGGTGGTCTAAAGGCTGGAGTAGCCACCATGGTGACATTATTTCTTTGGACAAATCTCAAGATAATTTGATAAGCTCTCTGGCCTCATCACCCTCGTGTGTCACAAGACTATCTTCTGTAAGCTACAGCAGTGTGTGCTGCTTGGTGACACGCATATGCCAAAGCCCTTTGGGACTGCTATAGTAGTGTATTTTATCCTCACTGCACAGCAAAGATGCTTCACTTGCTGCACCTGCTGCAATCATAAAGAACACCTTAGCCCGAAGCATACTTTGATCTCTGTTGCTATTTTTTCTTTCTTTGTTCAGAAATTTGTTTTCCTTTCTCCCAGCTTGCAAATCTCTCCTAACTATTGTCTGCAAGTGTAACTACTGAACAATGTAACTATCCCTCTGCAACTCTTCTTAAGCTATTAAACCATTCAGAGATTCAAACAAGGGAAGAAAATCTGGTCCAGGAAATAAGAGGGCTGCTGGAATTACAGTGTCATCTTTTGAAATTCTCCTTGGAGAAAATAACATTGTTGAGAACAGCAAATATATGTGCTAGCTATTTAAGAACTCCCCCCTCACGTATCTTTGCCCCTGCCAGTTAATACACTCCACTTTAATTGGGTTCTTATTAAACATTGCTACTTTCTTGCCCAAATCATATTAAAACTTCATTGGTGATGCTTCTTCCCTGCATGTTTTTATTTGTCCTATTTTTCTCTTCCTCCACACCAGCTGGGGTTAGTCGTAGAGCCCCATTCCCCCAACCTCAAACATAACCAATTCCTTTTTACATCTTCATTTCTCTCCTGTAATTATGCACTTTTTTGCTATTGCATTTTTATTCCTCTCCAGCTACTATGTAATTTTTCCTGAGCACCAGCATTGCACAGGTTTGATTCTTGACATAAATGTAGTAACTCCAGAGAGTTCGTACATGCAGATCTGTGTTGTAAGGCTTTAATCTAGAAATGAGCACCAGATTTAGAAGAAATTGGTTACACAAATCAACTATCCATATAACTTTTTCCTAGTATCTTGAGGCAGTGGTGCCATATGCAATCAATAGAAGCCAGTTGTCTCTCTGACACTTGCTGCAAGTAAAGAAAAAACAGAAGGAACACACTGAGATCTCATTTTCTCCTCCTCATCATCCATGTCAGCACTTATAATTAGAATGCTTAGATCTTCTGATTGTAAGTGTTGAAGGACTCTTTAGAGCTTTGGAAAGAGCTTCCTGGAAGGATTCAATAAAGAACTGGGGAATGGTTCTCCTCTCCCTCCTGCTTCTTAACTAGTACCACTATGGAAGGAATGTATTTCATGGTAGTAAAGATCTATACCTACCTTCTGTTCTCCCCATATGTGGGTGAATGTTGAAATCCTGACTAAGCCACACAAGGGAACGGTGACATTCTTAAAACATGTCTGAATCCTGGTACCTGGTGAGTTGAAGGTTTTTTCCTGACTAGAACCAAAAGTAATTACTTTAATAAAATGTTATATATATATAATATATATATAAATATATAATATGTATAAAATAACTAAATTCAAATCCTTAAGACGTATTTATGACAGAAAGCAGGCACTCATATGCCTGTACATAGGTGACATGATTAAATTTCCAGGTTAAAAAGCTGCAGTTTAGTTCAATCCAAGTTATTTGGGTCTTTCAGTTCACAAATCTTGACTACAAAGAGCTTTTCACCAAAGAACATTTGACAATGCTTGATCATTTATTTGCCTTCCAATAATATTCAAGGTCAAATGAAGAACCATCTGTTTCCCTAAGTTCAGTCTTGCATCTGAGTAAAAATTATCAATCTACTGTGTCACAAGAAAGATGTTGCACGACCTCAATCCCCTCATCAGTTAGATCAAAGTGAAGCTGATCACAGACTTTACTGATAAATATTTGCAGGCTGAGCAGCTATTTGGATTTGTAATGGCTGGACATGGATTGGCTTCCTTGTAATCTGTCTATCATTGCCATTAACATTTTCTGTCTGGCAGGTACAGCATTAGCATATAGTGCCCTATAACGCATTTACAACATAATGAGACTAATGAACACAGAAGTGTTTTATCAACTTTATCTATTGTGCTTTCACCCTTTGAGAACTGCCATGATGGACCACTTCACTGTTTTGATCTTGTAGAACGTGAAGATCCCTTACAGTTATTCACTAATCAGGGCTGTCTTGCTCACGTGGATGTTTAGGGACTCTGTTCCAAAAATACTTTGTCCCATGCTGGTACTTCCATTTCTCTTTTGATAATCGTAAGATTTTTTCAATCTTCAAGTCCTTCTGCACAGAGCTCCTCCTAGTGTGTCAGTCCCCACCTTGTGTTGCTGCCAGTGGTTTGTCCTTCCCAGGGTGGGATTTTCATAGAATCACAGAATGTCAGGGGCTGGAAGGGACATCAAAAGCTCATCCAGTCCAATCCCCCTGCTAGAGCAGGATCACCTATACCAGATCACACAGGAACACGTCCAGGTGGGTTTTGAATATCTCCAGAGAAGAAGACTCCACCAACTCCCCTGGGCAGCCTGTTCCAGTGTTCTGTCCCACTCACAGGGAAAAAAATCTTCCTCACATTTAAATGAAACTTCCTATGCCTCTATGCACTTGTCCTCATTGAAGTTTATCAGGTTTCTGTTGGGTTGTCCCTCCAGCCTGCCAGAACAGCCCTCCTGATCTGGTGTGACCTGAAGTTTGATGAGGCTGGACAGTTTGGCTAGCAGTGTAAGTTAGAACCCTATCCTGATGGCCTTGGTTTCTCTGAACCTTTTGCCCACTAAAAGCTGTTGATTAACCTTCTGCTAATTTCAGCAGATGTAATGATGCTGCATGTTTTCAGTCTTGGTGTTCTGTCCCTCAGCAGCTGAGACAGAGCTAACAGAAAATCTCCATTTCAGATGTCTTAGCTGCAGAGAGAGACATACAGAGACATGTTCCTGACCTAGAAGTATGTCTTTACACTGTGCTAGGGCAACGGGGCTTAGGGCCAAGACAGAGCCAGTGCAGCCTGTTCCCATGGGCACTCATGGGGAGAGGACTCCAGACAGTGCTGTGGAGAGACTCTGGCTGGCCATCCAAGTGTGTGTCAGGCCCCAGACCCCCTCACCAGGACTATTTCTAATTCACATCTGCTGGCTGACATCCCAGTGTGGCCTCGTCCCATCCCCACAGAGGTGCTCAGTGCCCAAGGCTGGGACTGCCCTAGTGCCTCACAGATAATCTGCTCCTGGCTAGGGTGATGGAACTGGCCTAGGTTACCAAAATCTACCCTGCCACATCCTCAACTGCCATGGGGAGCCCCTAGCATCCCAGCCCCAGAGAGTGATTTGCCTTTGTGGGACAAGGACAATATTTACTCAGATGCAATTTATTATCTAATCTGCATATCCTTTCAAACACAGCTGCTGATCCATATTGCAGGAATGGCTTTTCCATGGAACTCACAATCCAACTGACTAAGTTCCTGTTCTGCACATAAAGTAGTCAAATATAAGTTTAACATTTAATGGAGGTTTCAAGTTCAGTAGAAGCATAGGGAACACCTCTCCTGTGAGGACAAGCTAAGGGAGTTGGAGTTGTTCAGCATGGAGGAGACTCTGGGGACACCCTGTTGCAGCCTTTCAGTACTTAAAGGGGCTCTGTAAGAAATACGGGAACAATCTTTTCTGCAAGGGCCGTTGCAATAGGACAAGGGGTGAGGGTTTTAAACTAAGCAATGTAGCACCTCATCTCACTGTAAAATAACCAATACACCCAGCACATGCCCCATGTCAAATGCTTGTATCCCTGAGTTCTCCATCATGCCACATGCCACTTTCTGCATCAGTGGGGAGCTTAACAAGGAGGTTGTGGAGCTTAACGAGGAGCTTGCCCAGGGAGGTTGTGGATGCTCCCTCCCTGGAGGTGTTGAAGGCCAGGTTGCACAAGGCCTTGAGTGACCTGTACTAGTGGGAGGTGTCCCTGTCTATGGCAGGGGGTTGGAACTGGATGATCTTTGAGGTCCCTTCCAACCTAAACCATTCTATGATTCTATATTTGGTCTCCAAGAAAATGAGAAGTGGTTTATAGGGCTACTTAAAGACATGTATAATGGGGCACACTTGCAGCATGCCACCTGTTTGACTTTCCCATGCCATCTCCAAATCCCTCCTTCTCTAAGATGTATTCCCTGTTCTTCATAAATGGCTTCATCTGGGTGAAAATTATGATGTTTGCAAAACAGAAAAAAAAAAAAATTCTCTCCCATTGCAGGCTGCAGGAAAGCAAACAGTAGATAAATAAAAGGTCAACTGTTTTAAGGCACTTTAAAAATTATGAAAAATCTCTCCCTTTCAGAATAATCTAGGAACCATAGTTAGAAGAATGATAGAATGCTTCATAATACAAATACTTACAAGACCTTTCAGAGTCTTTCTTTTCATGTTACCTTCTACTACTTTTTCTCCCTTACAGTTTATCTACATTTAAAGCAAAGAATAGAGTTATGTAATGACAGTAATTCACATCACATCTTCAGCCACTTGAAAGCAGTCTCTCCTATGAAAATGTATTTGTACTCTATATATTTCTTTCTGCAATTTGCAAAGATGATAAGATGCACACATCTTTCTATGAACCATGCAGCTGCTATTATGCATCTGCTGTACAAATTACACTATCACTTGCATGAAACAATCAGTCCAGCAAGCCAGAATTTGTATATCCTTTGGATAAGGTCTTTGATGAATAGATTCTCTTATCCTTCATTTCCAATCTATTATTAATTACATTCTCTGTGATCATCCAGACACAAAGAATTAAGACAATAACTCAGTAAGTGAACACCAGAGCCTTAGCTTGCCCAATGGAATAACAGTCATTAAATTCCTGCCAAAAGACCATTGCTTGAGACATAATGATTAGCAATTACATGTGGAGACTTGGAAGGTGTTACATGTAGTACATTAAGTTAAAATATTCCCTTTTCTTGAGAGCTGCCTTGTGGTAGGATCGAACCTATCAATTAAATTACCTAATGAAACACATTCCAATATAAAACAATCTTCATTCCCAGTGTAACCATTTTTTTAGTAACAATATACCAAGAATATAAATTAAGGCTTTTGTGTAGGACCAGCTTTTTGTAGAGAAACTTAATGAAGGGGGAAAAAATGGGTCAAGGTAGATAATGTTTCTGTGCTGCTGAAATAATGAATTCTTAAGGAACTAACTTCTTGGGATAAGGAGGGGTATATGAAACAAGCAGGAATAACAATTTTGCACTCAAACAACCCCACCTGTATTTGGACACTCCAGGCAGCCCAGAATAACACCCTGCTAGCCTAACACCGAATACTCTCTCTCTCCACTGGGTCATGGTTTAACACCAGCTGGCAACTAAGCACCACACAGATGGTTGCTTACTCCCTCATACTGGGACAGGGGAGAAAATCAGAAAAGTGAGAGAACTCATGGGTTGAGCTAAAGACAAAGTAAAAGTCTGACAAGCAAACAAAGGAAACCAAGGAGTCCATGCACCACTTCCCACCAGCAGGCAGGTGTTCAGCTGCCAGGAAAGCAGGGCTCTACCACACACAGCAGTTAATGGGAAGACAAACATCACCTTCACAGTGACGAAGAAAGACAACGGCATGCTGGCTTGCATCAACAAGGGCATCACCGGCAGAGATAACGAAGTCATTGTCTCACTTTACTCAGCGCTTGTCAGACCACACCCGGAGCACTACATTGAGTTTTGGCCTCTGCTATAAAAAAAAACCATGCAGGCAGACTGGAAAGTGTCCAGAGAAGGGTCATAAGAATGATCAGAGAACTGGAAGACCTGCCACATGAGGAAAGGCTCTGAGAAGTGGGCTTGTTCTGACTAAGAAGATCAATGTAGGCACAAGAGCCCGCTGAGCTGCTGAGGTCTTGACCAGTAAGCTTTTGATAATGTGCATGGCATGCTTGCTGTTGGGCTGCTCTGATACCATTGCTCATCTCCATCTTCTCTTTGTGCCATTTTGGACCAGCCATGAAACTGCCATTCTTGATGCATAACTTCACGAGGTTTTCCCTTTCAGAAAAGTGACCTGGCAGAGGGAGAAGGAACACTCCATAATGACCATCTCTTGGCTGTGTTGTTTGAATACATAAAGCAGAATCTGTAGTTGCAGCCTTCCAGATTTCATATCCTCTTTTCCATGAGTTCTGTGCAAATTTTCCTCTCTCTAGTTTTCACTACCTTGTCTACTCGAAAGCCAAAAATTATTATTTCACTCACTGAAGTCTCTAGGTAATTGTTTTACCACAGAGGAAGTTTAAATATGGAACCAGCAGAAGGCAACACCCAAATTCTGAATGTATCCTGAAACACAGAGGTATTGGAATCTGAGATACGTATCTCTCCACAACATCCTCCTCCTGCATATCTCAGCTGAAGTTCTGCATCCGGTCAGCAGAAGTGCACTGCTCTTCTGTAGCCCCTATATTGTAAGCAAACTCTGCTGTAGCTCTAAACCTCACATACAAGCATGTCTGTACTCAAGAGAGTGGGGATATTATTGGTTGGCACTCTAATGCCCATTTCTGAGTAGAGTTTTTCTTTCACTTCCAAATAAAGCACAAATTGCCACACTCCACAGTTACAGGAGGCAGCGTATGATAAGAATGCACACGTCCAGTGCTGGCATCAGGGCCTTTAGGTGAATGAATTGACAGTGGGTCTCCTATTACCATAGAATGGCTTAGGCTGGAAGGCACTTCAGAGATCACCTCTTCCAACCTCCGTGCCACAAGCAAGGACACCTCCTAGCTAGCCTTGGCTGCTCAAAGCCTCATCCAACCTGGCCTTGAACACTTTCAGGAAGGAGGCATCCACAACCTCCTTGTGCAACCTATTCCAGAGTCCCACCACCCTAGTACTGAAGAACATCTTAAGATCCATTCTGAACCTACTCTCCCTTAGCTTAAAACCATGTTCTATCACTACACATCCTTATGAAAAGTCCCTCTCCAACCTTCTTGTAGGATTCCTTCAGGTATTGGAAGGCAGCTGTAAGGTAGCCTCAGAGTCTTCTCTAGTTGGCTAAACAACCCCAGCTCCCTCAGCCCCTTCTCATAGCAGAGGTGGTCCAGCCCTCAGATCATCTTTGTGGCCCTCCTCTGGACACACTCCTGCCACTCTGTGTCCTTATGATAGGAACAAACCTGAGAATGTTCATAATAGCAGAGTCAAACCAACCAAAAAATAGTCTCTCTCTCTCTCTGGTTCCAGCCAGTAGCCCTTGAACTCTCCGTTATTATTAAGTAAAGAAATGAGCAGGACCATTCAATAATTTTGTAAATTTACCATGTTTGGTAATGAGGACTTAATGCTGCAGAGGTAGGTGACTCCAATAATTTTCTTAACTTTTAACTTCAATAATTTTCTTTCTCTTGGTCGGTCTTGCTACACTGAGAATGGGGAAATGTGTTACTCAAACCTAACTGAAAGGGTTAGTTTCATCTTTTGCAAGATCCCCCAAATATGGGTCTTTCCCACATGCATAAATGGGGGAAATGATCTAATTTCTTTCCCATTTCCTGCTTCTTTTTATCTTTTCTTTCTTTTCTGTATTCATTATTAACAACAAATGGACAAAACCAGGCATTAACTGCACATCTGGTTCAACTCTGGCAAGGACTCTCAGGACGCAAGTGGCAACAGCTGCCAAGTGCCTTAATTTCAAAACAGAAATTCTCCTACTAAAATTTTCATTAAAAGAATGATTTATTATTGCTGCCAAGTGAACAGGCCAGCCCCATAGCTAAGGAATGATTGTAACTCCTTTCCAAAAACATACTAGCAAAATACTATCCATTAATTCCCTCAAGAGAGTGTGAGAGAAAATTATGTTTTCTCCAGCCATTTTGGCCCCAAATTGCTTTAATTTCATTTAACAAAATGATTTTGTATAAAGCTATATCAGATTTAAGAGACACGATTATTTCTTTCTCCTATTTTTAATAAACACACAAAGTAATAATCTTAAATTTCTACTATCAAGCTAATTTTGAATCAGTTAAAGGAGGTGATCTCAGACTGCCACCAGAGGGAGCTGATGCAATTCCAAACTTGAAACGAGTTCTTTTCCCAAGGAAAAACAAAAAAAACCCAAAACAACAAAAAAATGCAAGATCATTATCCTGTCAAACAGACAGCAAATAAATAAAGATTGTCCCGAAGCATGCTCTTCATGCCTTTTGAAGTAAAACCCACCTCTTTCCAATCACATGTAATGAGGAGCACTAATGTAAATGAAAAAAACAAAACAAAACACAGAATCATTGAATTATGGAAGGCACTGGGTTGGAAGGGACCTCCAAAGGTTATCCAGTCCAACTCCCCTGCACTAAGCAGGAGCATCCTCAACTAGTTGTTTGCCCAGAGCCCCATCAGGGCTGACTTTGGGCTATCAAAAGGGTCTGTACCAGCTAAACATGAGTGGTCTCACAAAATGGGAACAGGTAATGTTTGGACCCTCAGAAAGTCTTTCAGCTTCAAATTCCCTAGTAGCATATTTTGAACAAAATTTGCACTGTCGCAGCAAGTTTAGACCAGCCTAACAACACTGGTTTTGCTCCTGCTCCAGGGGGGTTTAAAGCCTATCACTTGATCACAGCCCTACCAGTTCATGTCATTAGGCCATCTCTATGGTAATAAAATTATATTGTGAGATTTTAGTTGTTATTTTTCACTTGTCAGGACAAAATCTGAATCTGTCACACCCACTGAGAAACACATAATTATATTAAAATGCTTAAACTTTTAGGTCACTTAGAGTGCGATGCCTACATATAGATGACTTTTGATCTTAAGCTGTGCTTGTCTGAAATAGCTAAGACAAGCTTAGAACCATGCTACTGCTGACCAAGTCAGTATCAAGCCGTATGACCAGGTTGTGTCCCTCTGCCTTTTACTCAAACCTCGAAGTAATTGGTTTCGATTTCTCTCGCTCCCTTTTTAGGTAGGTAAGGAGCAGGTGCTCGAGTCCCTTCACCCCGAGCACTGCTGACTCCAGGGTTTCTCAGGTTGCAGTAAAAAGAAACTGTGTATAGGAGAAGCAAAAGTACGAACGCGCAGACATCCGAGCTGCTGCTTTGCTCCTCACCGCTGCAGCCGGGCGGTTTCCTTGCGCTGCATGCGCAGGAGTCGGCCAAGTCCCCAGCCCTGGGGGAGAGAAGGGCGACGATCGTGGGGCACAGCACTTCTCCCTCCCCAGACCAGCACGCGCTGTCGGAAACAGCGCACACAAACTCCAGCCATGAGCGAGCCTTTTCCCTTCCTCCGCCCTCTCCCCACCGCCTCCCGGTGCTGGACACCAGCAGCGGCCGGCACAGCCCCGTCCCTTCGCTGAGGAACCAGCACACGCTGCACTGGGCTCCCTCGAGGGTTCCCGCCCCACCGCAGTCTCCCTGGGGCTAAGGAGGGAGGGTAGGAAGGAGTACGTGGGAGGTTGCGGTGCCCCACGAAAGCTCCTTGAGCAACTTGCAGCGCCTTGCTGCTGGCTCTCCTTTGCAGCCCCGCGGAGCAGCGGGGCGCAAGCGACCCCCCAGTTCCTCGTTAGTATAGTGGTGA
>VWYK01043875.1:1232-12932 GCA_013399775.1 Semnornis frantzii | reverse complement strand
CTCCCCGTCGGGGAATCGAACCCCGGTCTCCCGCGTGACAGGCGGGGATACTCACCACTATACTAACGAGGAACTGCCTTACCGAATCTTTCAGCACAGAGCATTTATAGAGAAACCAACCCCCACATACAGGCTCCCGTGGCTGAGTAATGGCAACGGGTGAGCTCTAGGAGAAGGAGCTACATCTAGTTAGAGGTTACTGGGACCCAGAGCTCTGCGTACGAAGGCAATGTAGCTGGAGGTCCGTCCTGCTATGGGTCTGTAGCGGGTATGTGGGTGGGGAGAGTTGACGTACGTGCGCGGGAAGGTAAGAAACAAAGAAGCGGCGGAGGAGAGAGGCCGGCGTGAGCGGTGCAGTTGATTTCGCGGATGAGAAGGGTCGTCGCTCGCCCTGTACACACATGAAAGTTCCTGGCCCCGTTCCTGAGCTGTGAAAAGCAGCGCGACCGCGGCCCTTGGCGGTGAGTTCTAAGACTCCGCGTCCGTTGGCCCAGCAGGACCTCGTGGCGCAACGGTAGCGCGTCTGACTCCAGATCAGAAGGCTGCGTGTTCGAATCACGTCGGGGTCACTTCGTTTTTCACTCCATGTGTATTATGTTGCCCGTGATCCGCTTAATGCCGGAGGAAATGGAGGGATGTTAATTTTCTTCCCAAAACTTCAGTTTGATCTAGATACAAGGCTAGGGAGGGACTACTGACATGGGTTTAAACCGGCAGAGGGGAGATTTAGACTAATGTTAAGAGGAAGTCCTTTACAGTGAGGATGGTGACGCACTTGAACAGGTTGCCCGTGGAGGCTGGGGATGCTCCCTCCCTGGAGGTCTTCAAGGCCAAATTGGACGAGGCCTTGAGTGACCTGTATTAGTGGCAGGTGTCCCTGCCTATGGCAGGGGTTTGGAACTGGATGAGCTTTGAGCTCCCTTCCAACCTTACCATTCTATGATTCTATGTAAGACAGAAAGCCCTAGAAGTAATACTTCAATGATCTGGATGGACTGGATAATATGACATTTTATGAATTAGGAGGAAAACTGAACAGTTTATCGAGGAACTGAATTTGAGGCACAGAAATATGCCAGAGATGCGATTACAATTATCTTGCAAGAATTTATTATTAGTGTTGTAAACCATGGCAGAACTTAAGTCTTAGGAACCAGACTCACCAAAGTCATCAAATTTTAGGGTGAGGATTTACTTTTGGTTTTGGTTTTTTTTTTTAAAGATAATGCTTTTGTTTTTATAACCTCATATTTATTGCATATAAAACCTTTCAAATACAGAAATTCTTCATCTTCCCTAAGTGCTCTGTTCCACTGCTTTGCTGTCTTTACTGTTAGGAAGCAACTGCAAGTACATATGGTTTAACCCTGATGTCTCTTTTGCTGTAACTTAGATCATGCCATTGCAACATAGAACAGTTTATTCCTTTCCTTTTTATAATTGCTTCTTCAATATTTGAAACTTGATATGCTTCTCCATAGCTGTCTTAGAACATTAGACTGTGTTTGATGGGCCTCAGATTATTTATGTTTATTATTATTGCTCACCTCTGAGGTATTTCTAAATGAGTTGCATTTTTAAGTGCCCAGAACTCACAGTCTTGCAGCTGACTCTGATTTTACCAGGTCTTAACAGAAGAGCACTGCCTCACATGCTATGCTGACAGGACTTCCATTTGTGTGGTTAGTCTTTTTTAGTGAATAATCTGTTAGATGGATGTGTTTTTTATTGGAGGCATAATCGGTTAGATGTTTCACTTGCCACATACAAAGATTGTGTCTCTACATTGCCATCCATCAGAGAGCTGGATGTAAGCAGTGGTGGCATTCCGCTTGCATTTCAGTATGGCTGCCAAAGCAGGTGCACTGCTTTAAGCAAGCCAGAATGTTGCAGGCAACATTCTGGCTTGCAGCGTGGAGTTCATCTAGTGACAGTGTAGAAGATCTATTAATAGGAGTCAAAGTTTTCAGGCTGTGGTTTCACACTAATATGTCTAATGTAATCTGAGTGTAAACTGGAACAAAATAATCGGTCTTGTTCTGTCTCATCCATTCCTGCCTGCATGTTTTCCCCGTTCCACTTGGATTACATCTTGCAATTGTGCAGCTGCAGCTGCTGGCTCAGCATGCAGATCTGGTGGCACAGCTACTAGATCCAACACAAGGAGAGCGTGAGGAATGTATGGCCTGGGACATGACATAGAGTCTTTCAACACCCCTCCCAACAACAACCACAGCTACCAATAGTTTGGTTACATTTGTTGTCGGTTGTTTTTTTGAAGGGAGCCAACTGTCCCTAAATCAAAATAATCTAGTGATGTTTGAAAACTAATTAAAATAATTAAATGTTCCTTACATATGTGTAAACTTCTCAATTTCCTTTGGGGGGTGGGGGGGGGGGAGTAATTCTCTTTAATCTCACAGCTGTTTGGTTGAGTTGACCCCCGTTAATTTCAAGGCTGGTGGGTATTTGTCACCAGCATTTCTGTAGTACATATCCATCTGCGCTCTTGTCCCTTTCTAACTTTTAAATACTTAATTTTGTAACCTGACTGATCTCTTGACACAAAATGTTCCTTCTTATGAAATTGCTACTAGCCAAAGATAGACAATAACTTAAATCCATAAAAGGTTGGAGCTGAAGTAGTACCTTACATATGCTAAATGTAACTTCTGCACTATCTCTGTCTATGTAAGATAAAAATAGTTCTTGTTTGGAAGTCATTCGTTGTGGGAAACTGCCCTGTAAATTGGCCTTTTTATTTCTGTCATGCATACTGAGGAGGATGCATTTCTGTTGGTGTACTGTCAGCTCTGTAGGAGCTGATAGTTGTGTTTTCAGTCCTTGTTGGTAGAGGCCTTTCTCTATCACAATGTCAGCAGCAAGAAGTTTTAAAACAGTTAAACCAGGCAGTTGTACACTTTTGTTCCCTGCCTGGGGACAGGCGCACAGACCACCTGCAGTGCTGGCTGCCCCACAAGGACAACTACCAGCATCTGTCCACCACATCAGGCAACACAGATGCGGCAGCCTTTCCCAGTGGGTATCAGTCCAAGGGCAGTCCCCTGGGTAAAACTACATCCACTGGCAAATTCAGCAGGACCAGCAGCTTCTTCTGCTTCATTAGAGTAAGGCATGCTTTTTCCTTCTTGCTTTGCCATTTCTCCTTGGATTACACTTAGAAAATTATGTTTGTGATAAGAAAACTACAGTTATTAAAAAGCCATCATTTTTTTCTAGATTAATTCAGAATGTGGCAAAGACATGAGTGGTTCTAGAAAGTATAGTTATACTATGCCATAATGATTAGAATCATAGAATGGTTTGGGTTGGAAGGAAGCTTAAACACCATCTAGTTCCAATCCCCCCTACCTTGCTATGTTTAAAGAATGCAAGCAAAATATGCATTATTACAAAGGGTAAGTAGGGTTTTTTTTTCCTCAAAGCCAAATTTCTAGTAAAACCTCTCTCTAAACTACTGAAATGGCAACTGCTTATTTTATTTATAGTCATGCTTTCCAGTTTCTATGGCCTTTCTCAGAGGGAGTATTATTTTCACTGTGAAACTTCCTGTGTGCCAAGAACTGAATTAAAACTTCACATAGGGTTATTTCTTTTTTACATTAGCTAAAATGATTTCCATATCAGCTCAGTCTAAGACAAGGCATGTCTGTATTTCCTTAAATGCCTTTGCCAACAATGAATTTATAGCCTTCATGATTTTATTATGTATTATGAGGTAAAGGCTACATGTGAATGCAAATTGTACATCTGTATTTAGGATACTGTTGTGAACACACAGAGAAAATGTAATTTATCAGCGTTATGCAACATAAATTACCTGTCTCATTACTATGGTTGGCATTAGGTTAAGAATCATAAACTTAGGGAAACTCAAAGCTAGAAATTTGAGGTAGTTTAGAAGGCATTCAGTGTTTACATGTCAAAAAAAATCCCTGGGTGACTGAAAATCTCTTTCTCATACTCAGGAAACCTAACAAATTCCAGACATTTGGGAGGGTCTACAAAGGAAGGATTTTTGGCTTCTACTTTCAACATATTTAACATTTTTAGGCAAGCTTGCAGCAGCTTTTCAACCACTGAAACCATTTGTACTTCTTTCCTTTTATCAGTATTTATACTGACAAGAGGTAAAATGTGACTACCTGTTTCTCAGGTAGAGGCAGGTATTCTGGTTTTTGAAAACCAGAACTTGCTGTTAAGGACAAACATTTAAGTATTGAAATACTTCAGAGAAAGCATGGCAAAACAAGAGTTTAAGACAACCTTGAAGACACAAATCTTCTAACAGGCATATGACCACCTCATGTCTTGGGTTTTTTTTCCTCTATAAAAGCAATAGAAAGATCTTTTGAGTTCATTAATATTTAAACTCTTTCCCTTATCCTCTTTGAATGCTACTTTGTACTTTCTTTCCTTCAAACAAACAATAAATGTGCAGACTCAGGTGTAATTTGTGGTGATAATTGCAGGTTCCAGTGTTAATCACTGTGTAGGTGCGCATTGTGATGCTTTCTTCTATTACTTTCCCTTACCTGGAGAACACCATTATTCCACAATGAAAAATCTAGAACCAGGGAATAAAGGACAGTTTTATGTCCAAGATTTTGTATGGACTTGGTTTCCCAGAGAAATCTACTTCAATTAAAGAGTCCAGTGTCCATGCAAGGGAGTAAAATCTTTCACAAAAGACGATACACATTTTTTTAAGTTAGGGAAATAATTTTCAAACCATAAATGGACTGTAAATATGAACTGTAAGTAGTATTAGTTTGAGGCCATGGCTCCACAACCACCATTTTTTTTGAATTTTGAACAAGTAGCCAAAAAATGTGATGCAGAGTTTCTACTGTCTTTATGCTTCTATGTCAGTTTTGCCTGGCAAAATACAGATTCAAGATAAATGCAGTTAATTCATCCAATTGTTACAAACTTGAAATGGGAGTGTAACTGTAGTGATTTATTCATACCACATTGCTATTGCATTTTAAGGTTACACTTAGCACACTAAAACCAGGCTGACCCTCAACATACTTAGGTTGAAAGGTGTAAACTGACTTCAAGCTCAACAGTTTTTATTCCTGCCACTCTCAAGGATCACTTGCATGAAATGTCAACACCAACTTGCATATTCTGAACAGAACAAGGAATTGCAAGTGGCAGGTGCATGCCTGTAACAGTGTCAAAGAACAAGCTTCAGACCTTAAGTATAGTAGCATTATTGTCCAAGGGGATGTTGGCTGCACCAGCTTTTTGGGTTCTTCACTGTTAAATTTGGTTAAAAATTCCCAATTTGGTTAAAATTTCCTAGACTCAGTTGCCCCATACACTGCTTTAAAGCATTTTAGACTTGGTAAGAATCAAGCTGTTTCTTTGTACATGAGTACTGTAGCTGAAAAATCTCTCTGCTGCTACATTTCTGATATATGCTGTGTCCATTTGCAAGTGGATGTCAATTCTTAAAGGTAGGAGAAAGATCTATTTTCCAAAGCACCTAGAGTTTTGGGTTGGTGGGTTTTTTTTGGTTGGGTTTTTTTTTTTTCTTCCCAAGGTGAAGCACACTATTTACACTTTAAATTACTACTATCAAATTTGGAGAGGAATTAAATTTTCTGTAAGCATTTCCAAAACACTTCCCTTGTGATAACCATGTTCCAGGGAAAACTTTGGATAAGATATGTTGAAAAAGAACCACATATGTACAGTGGGAGGTGTCCCTGCCTATGGCAGAGGGTTGGGACTAGATGATCCTTGAGGTCCCTTCCAGCCTTACCATTCTATGATTCTGTGTGTTCTATTCAAGCTCAAAAGTGAATGATAGCAGTCAATCCACATTGGTGTGTTTGCTATGTATGAGTCTGCTGTCAACGGAAAGAGGATGTTTTTAACCCATCATTAGCCTCATTGTCTAGCAAACTAAGCAGGTGAAATATATACAATGCCAAGAACCAAATACCTTGAAACATAAATTATGATCCTGACGGACACCTGATATTACCATTGGCACTAAAGGTAAATTAAAATCCCCAAGCTAAACTTTGTTACACCAATTCCTCGGTCAGAAGCATCAGGCTTCTTGTGGGTGGGTCCTTGATTTGCTTCGAAATTACCTTCCACAAAAATAACCCTCAGGACCATCGGCATCAGCTGATACAGTGGTAATGTCTAGGCAAACAGGAACGACAGCCACCACATTCCATGATGGAGCAAACTCAAACAGAGGGAATCCCTTTCCTCAGCAGCAATTTAACACTTTTTGGCACATGAAGAGGAGTAGGTGCAAATACTGACAATGCTGTCTCATGTCCATGATTGATGGGCCCATTGTAAAAACCATTCCCATCATAAAATACAGGAAAATATATAGTGGTGCAAGCAAGCAGGAAGATTTCAGTCTCTCGTTTAAAGACCGGGCTGCCTTAAACTCAGTTCTCCAGCAGGGACACGCTTGTGAGATCTTTGAAGTCGGATCAATTAAACGAAGATGAGCTTTCGAATTTTGCAATACTTATTGAAGCAAAACACGTGCTTTTTTCTTCTTTAAACGTGCAAGTCATCACAACGGCAGCGGTTACATGAACATATCAGCTCACAATTTGCCGGTTGGCATTCTTCTGAAGCCTGACAGCAAAAGCATCAGGTGAAGTGAAGCACTCGGGGAGCGATAGCAGCCGCTCAGGTGTGCGGGGCAGAGCTCCTAGGTCCGAGGCTGTCGCTTCAGCAAACGTTAGAAACGCCGGCGGCAAGCCCTGCGGGCCGATCGCGCCAGGGAAACAGCGGCTGCGATAGAGCCGGTGGCAGGTGTCAGCCGCTGGCAGGTGTCACAGCAGGTCACAGGGATCACAGCAGGTCACAGGGATCACCTTAACCGCCTCCCTCACAGCTCATGACAGGCACTTCCATTCCTTCTCCCGCCAAAGGGAAACTGCCCATTGCCGGAAAGGGCGGCGGGCAGACCCGGGGAAGACCTCGGCGACAGCGTTAAAGGGAGGAGCACTGTGGCCGTGCGCCCAGGTCGGAGAGAGGGGGCAGGGCACTGGCACTCAGAGCCCGAGGCAGCACCCAAGTCCCACAAAACCACCTCCCTTCCCCCCCACGCCTCTCCCGCCCGAGCCGAATTTAAACTGCGTTACTATCGCTCGCGCAAAGCACTAACGCTGGTAGGTCCCGCGCGCCTCTCCCCTTTTCCACCAGACGGCCAATAGTGGGGCCGCTTCGTTCTCCTCTCTGCCAATCGGGGCGCGGTTTATTGCTGGCTGGGAGAGGCGCTCGCTGTGCGCTCCCGCCTGTTGTGGAGCTGGGTCCCTGGCGCGGGGCAGGCGAGTCCTCCTCCTCCTCCCCCGCCCCTTCTCCCCTCGCTTTGTTGGTGCCTCTCCCGGGAGGGCGGCGGCCGGCGGCGATGCCCGAGTTCCTGGCGGATCCGTCGGTGCTGACCAAAGAGAAGCTGAAGAGCGAGCTCATTGCCAACAATGTGAGCCTGCCGGGCGGCGAGCAGCGCAAGGACGTGTATGTGCAGCTCTACCTGCAGCACCTCACCGCCCGCAACCCGCCCGTCCCCGCGCAGCCCGATTTCTCCAGCGACGAGGAGCGGGAACAGACTCCTCTCAGCGCCAGGAACCGCGGCGCTGCCTCCGGGCGGGTGAGTACCGCCGCTCTCGCGCACCAGGATCCTAGCCCCCGCCTGCCCTCCCTCGGCTTTCCGGCGGCCACAGGCCCGTTTTCCCGCTCGAATGTGCCTGTCCCACCCCGCCTGTCGACCGCGGCTGGCACATTGCAGTGAAGCGCTGCTGCTCTCTGCGCGTCCTCACGCGTAGGATGGGAGACGGCTCCGCTTCGCCTTACTTGAGGAGTAGCGTATCTCGGTTGAGGGCGGGATCGTGCCTGGCGGGGATGATCTCTGCCACCTGGGGCACAGTGGCCGTCCCGCGCTGAGAGGCGAGCAGGTGCTAGGGTTGGTGCTGGGCAGCCACCGGCTTCACCTCCAGGTCGCGTCCCGCGTGTGCACTTCTCGGAGGTGGCGGGTTCAGAGCGGCGGGGGCGCGCCAGCCGGGGAGGGGCAGTGCGTGGAGTGTGAGACAGCCCCCCGAACTGTTTCTTGGGAAGCCTTTACTGTGATTTGGGGGCCGGTCTCAACAGTGAAAGAGTGTTGGAGAAGTAAAGCGAGAGAAACTCAATGCGATTCTGCAGCTTACTTTGGAAAGTAGAGTCTCATCAGCTCTCTCAGTTGTACTGAAGCAGCGTTGCCCCGTGTAAGTTTCGCCAGCTGAAAGGATGAAGTTAAGGAACAGCTTACTTGTTTTGTTTAATGACGTGTCTGGTTAATATAGTTGTCTCTGGTAGCTCTAAGTGTATGTTTCATAGCAAAGTACTCCTGCGGTGCGTTCGGTCGGTCCACTGTTACTTGCTTTCTTAGATAAACCTCGGTGTAAGGAGGGGGAGCTGATGCCGTCTAGAACTTTTTTCCCTTTAGGAAAACGTGATTTCCGCTTCAAATTGTAGTAAGCCTCTGTAGACTTGCATATATTGAGAGAGCATTCCTTTAATTCATAATTCTAAGCTGTCTTGTCCATAAAGGCTCGTATAGTGAGTGCCAGCTACTGGAATTATAATGTACAAGTATTTAGTGGTATCCGAAATATACTGCCTTTTCAAAACTCCCTTGTAAAGAACATGGAGATAAATTTACTCTTGAACGTCTTTCATACTTCAACCTTTTAAAGAATGCTGAAAAACAGTTCTTGAATTAATAAACTGAAAAGTGCAACTGAAAGAGGCAGATATTTCTACTTGACTGGCACTCACCAGAGAAACTTTAGAGTGAACTAGATGCTTTTCTCACTTAGTGGTCTGCCTGTAGCGTTCATCAAGTGCTTTTGGGTAAAGTAAAATGAACTTGAACCTGACATGTTGCATACATGTGCGAGAAGCAAGGTCTCCTGACTGCTGGAGTTCCTAGATCTGGTATGTCCTTTCCCTTGCACAGTACTTAAGCTTAAACAATTACGGGTGAGTTTTATGATGTTTACAGAATGGGTGGTGCTCCCACACTTCTTTTAACAATGTCTAGAAGGCTCCGCGCTGTTTCTGCTAGTTCTTTGTTAAAATCAGAGCCCTATAGCACTACTAAGTTTCAAAACTTCAGCAGGTATTCTAATGATGTTTGCTTGGATTTGAATCTGTTGCTGTCTTGCACCCCTCTCAAAAGAAAATCAAACACAAAGGCTTGGTCGATGTCTTATTCCTGTCTGCTTAGTATAGCTTAAGTAGTTCTGAAACTGCTTTTGAGTAGCTGTCGTCCCAGTTAATGCTTTCTGATCAGCTCCCTTGAAAAGTGTTGTATACAGATCTCTAGAGAGACTGTCCCTCAAAAGCAGTTGGAAAGGAAAGGCAAAATGAATGAAGTATGGCAAGTTTTGAGGTATTGGTTTTATATGTGTATTTAAAACTACTAGAAAGCAATTTGCACTGGATCCGTAAAGAAACAAGTATTTTATAACATCTACTGGTATAGTATTGTGGCTCTCTTCTGTTAGTAGGCTGAGATGGGAGTAAGAAAATCATGTTTTTAGTAGTTCCATTTTTGTGTGCGTTACAGGTCTTAGAAATTGTAGTATTGGTTTGTGTACATTGGAGGGGTGTAAGCTGCTTCAAACTTGTAGGCAATCAGTTACTTAGTATGTTTCTAGAATACCAAAATACTTGGCTATATTACAAAGGTGGCTTTTGTGGGATTAAAACATATTAACTGCTCTCTTCTGTGTTTCCTGTATCACTGAAAATTTGAATACTGCTGAACTTGGAAATTGCAAAAGATGACTGAGTCATTTAGTATTCGCCTGTAACTAGGCTAGTATTAACTTGTAAAAAGGTTTGAAAGAGCACTCGGGGTTGCATTTTGGAGTGTTCTGTCACCGCTTTGTGGTCTTCAGTTTTTTTGGTTGGTTTTTTTCTACTTTTTAAAAAATATAATTTAATGTTATATAGTCCTTTAAAGACAAAGAAACTCCCCAAAACAACAAAACCTCACGAGAAAAAAACAAAACAAAACGCCACAATCAAACAATTAACAAGAAAAACAAACAAAAAAACCAAGCAAACAATCAACAAACCAACGGGCTTTGGGAGTGAAGACTAGGCTCTGGCTCTTGGAGTGAACTAATGAATACCGGCAGCATAGAGGGAGAGGTAGAAAAGGGCCAGAATCATTCTGGGAGGAAAGAAGTGGGTACTTCTGAATAGAGGAGAGCGGCGCAAGTGGAGAAGTGATCTCTTAAGCTTGTGCTTATTTAGTAGTAAAAGCACCTCGGTTGTGAGTGCTTAACTCCCTGTGTGCCTTCCTGCTGACGTCCAGGTACCTTGAGTGAGCAATCCTCTGTTATTCAAGCCCTGTAGGGATTGGGATCACAGCCAAAAAGCAGTCTATCCGTATTTTATGGGCATAGGCTGTTAAAGATGTATGAAATATTGCTTTTCATGTGAAAAGTTGATTGTAATGGGGCTAACCATACTGGCCTGAGTAAGGGTGGTCCCGAGAGGTCAGTCAGGAGGGATTTCTGCCCCCTTCCCTCCCCGTCAGCCGCTGAGCTTGGCAGTGCGCGGGGCTGGGCCGCCAGGGGGCGCTCTGTGGCCGCATCCCGTCAGTTTAGGAAGGTGATGGGTGCTCCAGTTGAGTCAGAACCAGCACCTTACTGCTTTCGTCAGGTGTCTTGTGGATGCCGAACGGGGTAGAGAAAGATTTTTAAGTGGATAATGAGAAACAGGTTCAGAGCAGTGCTCCAAATATCCACGTTGTAGTAGTTGAAAAGGCAGTAAAGCTAAACCAGGTTTCTTGATACTGACAGGTGATGTTTTGACATTGCTGCAGTCATTAGTAATTTTAAACTGTCTAGACTGTCACTTTAGTGTTGTTTCTTTTAAGTTGTGGGTACTTGATACTGCAGTTAGGTGCACACTTACTGCTGATAAAAGGTATGCAGCAATGAGGAAAAAACCCAGTTTTAATTCACCCTATAAGTTATGTATTTTAAATCCATTGCTCTTCCAGCATAGCTCTATCAATAATACTACAGCCAACAAGTAAAAGCTTTAATATCTTAGTGATGAAAAGTTAATGTATTAAGACAAGAATGAATGTCATGCATTCATAGTGCTGCTGCTGCTTCATTTATATTCATATAGATTTATTCTGACTCTTTTGGGTTGTTGGTTTTTTTTTATTCAGATGCAGTAATGAACATACAGATTATTAACATGCATGTATAAGCAGATCAAAGCTTATACCGGTTTTGTTCTGATGGGGTTGTTTTTTGACCCTGAAACCATCATGCATTGGAACAGTGAACTCTTTAGACAGTTAGGTGCCAAAAAATGGTAAAGGTAAAAATTAATTTATCGTACTTTAGTTTAATTTAGTGTAATTTATTGTAAGATCTGACTTCCCCTCAGTGAAATGAACATTTTTGTGATGCAGCAGAACCCCTTCCTGTTGCTGAAAGTGCAGTCTGCTTTGTAGAGGATGACTTGAAATGCTGCCAAATACATAAAATTCACTAAATCAGAGTAAATGTTAGATTAAAGATTTAAAGAGCTTTCTTATGAAATATTTGAAAGTATCATTTTAAATGGGGCCACTTCTTAAATATAGAAGTTCTCTCTCTTTTTTTTTTTTTTTTTTTTGAG
>VWYK01043873.1:0-14781 GCA_013399775.1 Semnornis frantzii | reverse complement strand
CCTTGTCAATAGTCCCTCCCCAGCCTTCCTGTAGCCCCCTTCAGATCCTGGAAGGCTACTCTAAGGTCTCCTGGAAGCCTTCTTCTCTCCAGGCTGCAGAGCCCCAACTCTCTCAGCCTGTCCTCATAGCAGAGCTGCTGCAGCCCTCTCAGCATCTTGGTGGCCTCCTCTGGCCTGGTTCCAACACTTCCATATCCTTCCTGTGCTGGGGGCTCCAGAACTGCACCCAGGACTGCAGCTGGGGTCTGAGGAGAGCAGAGCA
The DNA here is from genome assembly GCA_013399775.1 of Semnornis frantzii. Taxonomy (NCBI): domain Eukaryota; kingdom Metazoa; phylum Chordata; class Aves; order Piciformes; family Ramphastidae; genus Semnornis; species Semnornis frantzii. Next base: position 14,519 of record VWYK01043873.1, on the reverse strand, counting down.
AAGGGAGAGAATCCTCTCCCTTGCCCTGCTGGCCACACTGGCACGATAATGGTGATGATGATGATGATGATGATGATGAGCACTTCCCCCCAGCCCCAATCTCAGTATCCCAGCATGCTGCAGTTGGAAAGGACTTCTGGAGCTTGTCCAGCCCAGGGTCTGGGTTTCAGCAGCAAACAGAAAGGATCATACCCTGAGATAAGAAGCTGTGATATCCTGCATCAATCCCAAGGCACAAATAAAGCTCTACACAATCAGAGAACTCCTGGATTGCAGCATAGTGGAGGTTGGAAGGGACCTCTGGAGCTTATCCAGTCCAACCTCCCTGCTAAAACAGGGCACCCACAGCAGCTCACTCAAGATCACAGTGCCCAGGGGGAGCTGAAAGCTCTCCAGAGAAGGAGACTCCACAACCTCTCAGGGTAGCCTGCTCCAGGGCTCCAGCACTCTCACATCAAAGGAAGTTTTTCCTCCTGTTTAGGTGGAACCTTCTGGGTTCCATTTTGTGCCTCTTGCCCCTTGTCCTGACCCTGGGCAACACTGAGCAGAGTCTGGCCCCAGCCTCTTGTCCCCAACCCTTAAGCTCTTGCTGAGCATCGATCAGATCCTCCCTGGGGCTGCTCTTCTCCAGGCTCTCAGCCTTTGCTCCTCACAGGAGTCCTCCAGGCCCCTCAGTAGCTTTGCAGCCTCCACTGGACTCTTTCCAGCCTCTCTTGAACTGGTGAGCCCAGAACTGGAGCCAACATTGCAGATGTGGCTTTGCTAGGGCAGAGGAGCAGGGGAAACTCCCATGGCCTGCTGGCCACAGTCTTCTTCATGCCCCCCCAGGACACCATTTGCCTTCTTGTGCACTAGGGCACATTGCTGGCTCATGGTGAACTTCTTGTCCCCCAGCTCCTTCTCCACAGAGCTGCTTCCCAGCAGGTTACACCTCCCCTGTGCTGGTACTGCTTTGTTCCTCCCCAGGAGTAGGATCCTACACTTGCCCCATCTCTCTGTCCCCAAATCTTGTGTGATGTTAGAAATCCTCTTGCTACCCTCTGGGCTGACAGCTTTATTAGCAGCAGCGAAATGTTCTTCATTCTGCCTGCAAGTGCTGCAGTTTTTCAGACCATTTCATGGGCAGACATAACAGCATCACAGCCACAAACCTTCTTCAGCCACTCTGAGTTCAGAGCCTTTATTTTCAGCCTGGTTTTTTGCCTTTTCCACCCCACTGCTGGTGAAGCAGCCACTGCCAGACTGCTGAAGCTTTGCCTCTTTGGGGCCTTTTACCCCAGAGCTGCAGCACCAGAGCTTCTCAAGCCTGTTCAGTCTCTTGTTGCTGCTGTTTGAAGGAAGTTTTTTTTGCCCCCCTAATTCTCACCTCTATGGTTTAAGTCATTTCACCCTCAGAAGCATGATCTCACCTGGCAGCAGAGGTGCACAGAGAAGGGGTGGAAAGCATCCTCTAGGTGAATAATAATCACTTGTTTTTCCCCTGCAAAACAGCCATGAGTCAGGTAAAGGAAAAGCTGTGGCTGGTTCAAATCCTTTGCCAGGCAAACAGCCCCAAATCATCTTTCCTCTGCTGCCTCTTTCTGCACTCATTTCACAATGTTCTCCCTTGTGCAGCAGACTGGAAATTGATGACCTGCCTGGCAGGGACAGGCCAATCTCTGAGCTCACAAAGCTTTGTTAAAAAACAGTTATTGGGGATTCTCAAACTATTGCAGTTTTGAGCCCAAGGTGTCCTGACCTCCCTGAAGGCAGTAGAGAAATGAGAGCTGTGGAGCCTGGCTCAGGCTCAAGGAGATGTGGAACAAAGGCTTCTCCTGGCAGGGCAGCTCTTGGTCGTTTGGCACTCAGCACCTCCAAAGCCCACAGAAATGCTCTGGACTCTGGCATCACCTGTTAGAGCTCAGTGTGTGCCTGATGTTCCCTGTGGGGAGCATCAAACCTGCTGCACACTCACCACTGCCATTGCCTTTCTTCTGTGACAGCAAAACCTCTGGACTGGTGGAGTCTCTGATCTGCTCATCACAGATGGCATTCACAGATTGCATCATGTTGGAAGGGACCCTCAAGGTTGCAAGCCCTTGTCAATAGTCCCTCCCCAGCCTTCCTGCAGCCCCCTTCAGATCCTGCAAGGCCACTCCAAGTTCTCCTGGAAGCCTTCTCCTCTGCAGGCTGCAGAGCCCCAACTCTCTCAGCCTGTCCTCACAGTAGAGCTGCTGCAGCCCTCTCAGCATCTTGCCGGCCTGCTCTGGACTGGCTCCAACACTTCCATGTCCTTCCTGTGCTGGGGGCTCCAGAACTTTATTGTTTTGTTTTTAAAGTAGCACTCTCCTGTCCTGTTTTTGTCCCAGAGATGTTTTAATTGGGCAGCTCTAAAGCTCTCAGCAGCTCATTCAAAAGAAGGAGAGAGAGCAGAGCCTCCCTTTCCCCCTTGCCTGTAGAGGGATGTGGCTGTTCCAAGTCTTCCAACCTAAAGACTTATCAGACAAAAAGGAGAGGCCTTGATCTGCACCAGTGACTCCAAAGTGACATGGGGCACAGCAGGGGCAGGAAGGAGACTGTGTGAAAGGCTTTTCTGTCTTCTTCCTTTGAGCTGCCTCTCCAAGCCATTGTGCCCTGTGAATGCCAGGGAGGAAGGTGACTGGCACAGCAGGGAGGCAGTGAGATGGGCACAGAGTGCTTAGCAAGAGCTGGCTGACTGGCAGCTGGAAGACAGAGCAGAGTAGCTCAGGAAAAGGCACCTTAAAGCAATCTTGTCAGTCAATTCTCTCAGGTGAGACCACAAAATGAGCTCAGGGAAAGACAATTCCCACCTCTGGCAGTGGTGATTGACGTATTTGGTTCTGGGGAGCATCTTTTCTGGGTGCAGGAGTTTGCACCTTCAGCAACACCTCCTCATGGCAGAGTGCAGCTATGAGGGAACAAGAGATCTGTTCCCATCCCTTCGGTGTCACCACTTCCTGCCTGTGCTGTAGTTCTCTCTGTCCTTGCATACAAGATCAGATCCAGGTCCTTTCTGTTTCCCATCTGTGCTGATGCTCTGGGGCAAATGATTCTATGTGCAGCCTTTAAAGACAGAAGTTCCTAATCTTGGAGTGTCTGGGGTTGGTCTGCCCCAGGTGAGAGCTCAACAGGCAGTGGGAACCTCTGGATTTTGGAAGGCATCAGCAGAGCCACAGCAGGAAGAGCCAGCAGCCATCAATCTCCATGTTTCTTTTCCTAGACTTCCTCCTCAGATGCCCAGCTGCTTGTTGGCAGCTGGAGAACATGAAGCATCCTAGTGACAGGGCATGAGTGGGTCCACTTGCAGCTCTTACCCATACCTGGGGTCACTGAGCATCCCTGCCTCACCACCTCCCCAAGCCAGCACCCAGCATGGCTACAGCCCAGCTCTAGAGGGAAAGCTGACACTGTGTGTGACTGTTTGGGAGTTCCCTGCCCCCCCACACTTTGAAATGACCCAGGCTAGACTCTCAGCTGGCTGGAAGTTAAGAGATGAAGCTCTATTTACAGCTCAGCACAATATACAAGCAAATATATACAGTATAGACAGGAATATTTACAGAAATATACAAGTTTAAGGTAATACAGACACACAACTCCCCTCCCAGAAATCAGAGACCCCAGGAGGGGCTCCCAACCACCCTTCCACCTTCTCCCCACCCCTACACCTTACCCCAAGGTTTGGCTTACGCACAAGGAGGACTGACTGGGGAGGATTAGAAGAAAAGTGGTTAGTGAAGTTATTCAACAGAGAGGAGAAGCCAGAGCTGCTAGCCCAAGACCCAAGCAGCAAGCAAGCAAGTCCCTCGTGACCCAGACTGCCCGCTGGAGAGACTCTTATCTTCTTTGTTTTGGTTTTCTTATACCTAAACATCGCAGCAAGCCTCTGAGTGAAGTAGACATCACCACTGTTTTCCTTCACAGCCTAGAGTACAATTTTTTTCTCTATTAAAATATTCCAATTAGCTCAAACCAGCACACTGTGCTAGTAGGAATTGGGCTTCCTGCAGAGCATGGACAGGAGCATTTCATAGAATCATAGAATTATCAAATGGTTTGAGTAGGAAAGGACCTTCAAAGCTCATCCAGTCCAATCCCTGCAGTCAGCAGGGACACCTGCAACTAGAGCAAGTTGCTCAGAGCCCCAAACAACCTGACCTGCAGGGGTGCCAGCCATGGGGCTGCTCCCAGCTCTTTAGGCAACCTGGCCAGGCTGTCCCCATCCTTTGTCAAACATTTCTCCCTTCTCTCTAGTCTCAATCTCCCTCTTTCAGCCCAAACCATCCTCCCCTGTCCTGTCACAACAGACCCTGCTCAAAAGTCTGTCCCCAGTTTTCTGATCAGCCCCTGAAGCACTGAGAGGCCACCAGAAGGTCTCCCTGCAGCCTTCTCTTCTCCAGGCTGCCCACGCCCAACTCTCTCAGCCTGTCCTCACAGCAGAACCCTTCCAGCCCTGCCAGCACTGCTGTGGCTCCTCTGGCCCTGCTCCAACAGGTCCCTGTTTGTGCTGAGGACTCCAGAGCTGCCCCAGCACTGCAGGGGAGGTCTCAGCAGGCACAGCAGAGGGGCAGAATCTCCTTCCTGTCCCTGCTGCCCATGCTGCTGGGGATCAGCCCAGGACAGGCTGGGGCTGGGCTGGCAGCTCTCAGTGCCAGCTCATGTCTGACTTTTCACCCTCCAGCACCCTCAAGTTCTCCTCCTCAGGGCTGCTCTTCAGCCCTTCTTCCCCAGCCTGTCTTGTTGCCAAGGGCTGTGTTGACCCATGTGCAGCACCTTGCCCTGTCCCTCCTGAGCCTGATGAGGTTCACACCTCACTTCTCCTGTCCTTTCCTTTCCAGCACTGGATGGAGAAGCAGCCAGGACCTGATCCTGCTCTTCCAGTTCCAGATAAATGATACAGTCACAAAATGCTCTGTTTGAGCTGTGACTGGACATGAGGGGGCTGGGGGCTCTGCAGCAGTGGTGTTATCCTTCCACATCCTTTGCAGGAAGATATTCACTCCATAAATATCATGGGTTAAGGCCTGGGTCATGCTGAGTTTAATGGCCTGTGCTAAGCAAGCAGCATGCCCCTGGGTGTCCATCTGTGTTTCTTCTCCCTGGCTGCAGGGAAGCTGCTCTGGGTTCTCCCTGCTGAGTCAGGGAGCTCTGCAGCTCTCCTGAGGCTAACTTGGCATTTCAAACCAGTGCTGGTATGTTTGAGCAGGGGAAGGGAGGTGAAACATCCACTGCCAGTTAGCATGGAGCCTCTTCATGAGGGCCATGGGAATCTGAGATCTGGGGAGAGCCAAAACACATTGATTAGAGGCAGAGCCTGGGAGGACTCACAGCAGTTTATACCACTTGAGCTCCTGAACTCAATTCTCTTTGGCCTTTTGACATTCAGAGGCTGTTCAGGGACTTCTGGAAATCATTCCCAGCCTTCGTCTGGGCCCTCAGCTACCCTCAGGTCACCTCTGGATCTCAACTTCTCCAGGCAGTTGGGGTTGTTCTGATCAGGGTTTTGGGCTGCCTGAGGGCTCAGAGCCAGTGGAGCAGCTGCTGTCACAGCATCCCCAAAGCTCAACCCTCTCTTCTCTCGGAGCATCCTGCTCCTCCACATCCCATGGCATCTACCTGGGACTGCTGTGGCAGGATGGATCCCCAGCAGCAGGAGCAGTCCCTCTGCAGCCCCTGGGCACGTTAATCACCACGTTCTTTCCAAGGGCTCCTTCTTTGTTTACAAACTAAAGGAACCCAAACTCTTGCATTCCTGAGCATTTCCGCCCAGCTGTGGGTCCCTTTCCAAGCTTTCTCTTTCTGCCTTTCCGAGGAGCAAATGTTTGTTTTGCTGAGGGAAAAGGGAGTGAACCTGATCCACTCGAAGGGGGTGTAAATCAGGAGTAAGTTCAGTGAATTCAAGAGGCCAGGAGCAGGGAAAAGCCAATGTGAAGGCTGTACCCTACCCGTTTCCATGAGCCAGATTCCCAAATCCATTCACTTCCCACTGGTCTGATTCTCTGCCTACCTTTGCCCTGTCTCCCTGCTAGGGAGGATGTCATGACTGGGATGTCACAGAGCAGTCTGTCACTCAGTGTTTGCTTGGGTGGTTTTTAATGAATTTATTCTGTTCTCCAGATGCTGAAGAACTGAGCAGGCTTGAGAGGATCCTTTCTGCTCTCGTTTACACAGCTATAAACCCTCAGTTGCTACACTTGCTTCAACAGGCCAGTGCCAGATGCAAGCTGAGGAATTAAGATCAGCATCCAACCCTGTGCTAGCAACAGCAAAGTGGCCAACTGCAGGCCTTAGAGAGAGACTTCCACAGCGACCAGTGACAGACACAACAGAAGAGAAGCCTTGGGACACATTCCTCTAAGTCACAGCAACTGGGACATGTTTAAGACCCAAAACAAGAGACCAATCTATTCTTAACTGACCTTTTGTTTATTTGTTTGTTTGTTTTTAAGCAGCTCCATGCTTACTGGGAACATGAATGAAGATGTCCTGCTCACAACTTTGCCTTGACATTGCCTGAACTGAGTGAGTTGGGTCAAAGCCAATATGAGTCATGCATGAGGCTAAGAGAACGGTTCCCACGGCCCCAGATGATGAACTGAGGCCCTTCAGCACAACTCCTTCTGCTCTCAGAAGTGCCAGGAGGCCAGGGAGAGTCTAAACAGCTTTTGCCCCATCCCTGAACCATTCCAGGTCAGGTACAGGGATGAGACTCTGAGCAACCTGCTCTAGTTGGGGATGTCCCAGCTGGCTGTGGTGGGTTTGGACTGGGTGAGCTTGAAAGGTCCCTTCTGAACCCAGACCATTCTGTGATTCTGTGATTCTAGATGTATGCAGCTTCTGCAGGATCTCTCCTGTTTTGAGGTCCACTCAATCACACAGCTTTTGTTCTCCTGGTTCTGTACAATGAGCTGCAGCCACCTTTTAGGTGGGTTTCAGTGGGCTGATTGTAAGCCCGGTTAGAGTTTGGGGTCTCAGGAGTGCTGGATAGGAAAAAGTCTTGGGAGAAAGGCTTTGTGATCCTGATCACAGAATCACAGAGTGGTTTGGATGGGAAGGGACATGCAAAGCTCATCCAGTCCAACTCCTCTGCAGTCAGCAGAGCCCCAAACAACCTGACCTGGGTGATTCCAGGGATGGGGAATCTCCCACCTCTCAGGGCAGCCTGGGACAGAGTTTCTCTACCATCACTGTAACAAAATAAATCTCTCCTTTCTCTCCAGTCTCAATCCCCTTCTTTCAGTTCAAACCATCACCCCTTCTCCTGTCACAACAGGCCCTCCTCAGAAGTCTGTCCCTGCCTTTCTGATCAGCTCCATGAAACACTGAGAGGCCACCAGAAGATGTCCCTGGAGCCTTCCCTTCACCAGGCTGAACAACCCCAAAGGAGGGCTGAGAAGAGGAGAATTCCATGCAAAAATCTCTACACCCTCATCCACCTTCTCACAGCTGCAACTGCAGCCTTTTCCTGACAGGCTGAGCTTTCACACACAGTCAAGACTTCCACTGCTGTCACTTCTGGAGTCAGTGGTGGACATGTGTACAGATAGGAATTCACAGGCGAAGTTCTGCGACTCTTCAGATGCTTCCCAGATCCTGTTTACAAATTCCTTCATACTCAATACCAGCCAAGCCAGAGTGAGCCAGGACACCTTTCATTGTCCTGGTAGTGCAAGACAGCTGTCAGCCCAGTTTAGTCAGCCAGTTGCAGTGGATTTACTGATGCTGTGGACCTGAAGCTGCTTAGCCAGCCAGAGGCTGCCAGCACCTGTGTGTGGTGTGAAGGCTTCTTATGGAAGCATTTTTCTTTCCCAGGAGATGTTTGTGACCCCTTCTGCTCTCTTCCTTCTGTAAGCAGGGAGCATTCAGGCTCAGAGGGGTTATGGCCTGTGCTGGTCTTTTCCTGCAGTTACAGGTGTCCAGCACAGTCAGTAAAGGAACTTTTCCCTTTGAAAGTACAAAATGGAAGTGACAATAAAGCTGTGGTTTAGACATCCACACACAACCTCCTCTCTCAGGGTGTCTGGGCATGCTAAAATCTTTCTCACATGGCTCAGTGTTTACTGGTGTCAGAGTGGACAGCCTCAGAGCAGCTGCTTGGCTCATTAGCTCTCAGACATGGAGGATGTTTGTCCTGGGAGCACTGTTTTTAGCCTTCCTGGGCAGTCAGGACTCAAGATGTTCCAAAACATGGCTTGCACTGGGGGATTTCTCTGCTCTCACATTCCCCACTGCAGGAGGTTCTAACCCACCCCTGGGGTTACCACAACAGCAGGGGATCCAGTGGCTGTTCCAGATTTTATAGCCCAGTCCTGCTTGTGGTCAGGGTGAAGGAGGAATAACTTCTTTGAGCTGACAGGTCAGTGGTGTTACCTGGCCAAAGCACATCGAGAAAGACTCAGTTCCCATTCCTCTTTGAGAGGAAAATCTCTGCAGTGGGAGAGGTAGAAGGGGCTGGTTGCAGAGGCAACTTGCATGGAAAGTGTCAAAGAAGCACAGGGGAGGCTTCATTCAAGGTTTAGGTGCTGCAGGAGCCTGTTTGCACCACTAAAGTCATTCAGACCTCATCAGTAAAGCAGGAAATTTCTTACACTGAGGGTGGTGAGACCCTGCCCCAGCTTTCCCAGAGAGGTGGGAGATGCCCCATGCCTGGTCAGGTTGTCAGGGGTTCTGAGCAGCCTGCACTAGTTGGGGGTGTCCCTGCTGACTGCACAAGGTTGGACTGAGTGACCTTTACAGGTCAGTTTTAAAGGTCCCTTCCAACACAAACCATCCTGGGATCCTGTAACTCTGTGATTAATAAAAAGTTGGGTGACAAGACAGAGAAGAAAATACTTTTCTCTAGTGGCTGCCCTGTGTTTCCCTTGCCCTCTGTAAGACTGAAGCATCAAAAACCTTCCAGCCCAAAGGAGAGCTAATTCCAAATGAACTGATAAGTTTTCTCTTCAGAGATCCTCTGGCAAGTTTCACACTATCACAGGGTTTCTTAAGAAGCTTTTCCAGTGCCTGAGAGCACAAAATTTTCTTGCCCTGCAGAAAAGCAGCAGCTGTTTGGCATTCCACTGCTCCAGGTGCCCAGCTCCTGCCGCACCCACAGCACCCAGCAGTGCATTCCTGTGAGCAGCACTACCTAAACAAAGGCAGCTGCCAGGCTTGCCCAGAGACCACAAATAGCCACATCCAAGAATCTCAAAGGGAACTACACCTCTTTTGCAGAGGTGAGAGAGAAAGAGCTACTCAGCAAAGGCAGTGAAGACAAGATCTGACCCACAGCCCCACATCCTCACCAGCAGGCTGCTGCTCTGGGGTTTGCTGCAGCCTTCTGATAAAGGATTTTTTTTTAAAAGCTAAAGAAATCTAAGCCACCCTCAATTTAAAGCCATTCTTTTGAAAACTGAATCTCAAATATTTCGTGCCCTGCTTCTTTCTTTGTTCTGAGCAGAGACTCCAAATGTCTCTTTGCATATGCAGATAGAATGCCACAATCCCAGACTGGTTTAGGCTGGAAGGGACATTTAAAGCTCACCCAGTCCAACCCCCCGGGGATAGCCTCAACTAGAGCAGGCTGCTCAGAGCCCCAAACAACCTGACCTGCAATGGTGCCAGCCATGGGGCTGCTCCCATCTCTTTAGGCAACCTGGGCCAGGCTGTCCCCACCCTCAGTGTCAAACATTTCACCCTTCTCTTCAGTCTCAATCTCCCTCTTTCAGTTCAAACCATCCCCCAGCCTGTCACAGCAGTGCTTAAAAGTCTGTCCCCAGCTTTCTGATCAGCCCCTGAATGTCTGAAAGGCCACCAGAAGGTCTCTCTGGAGCCTTCTCTTCTCCAGGCTGAACACCTCCAACTCTCCCAGCCTGGCCTCGCTGCAGAGCCCTTCCAGCCCTGCCAGCATTCCTGTGGCCTCCTCTGGTCCCTCTTTAACAGATCCCTGTCTGTGCTGAGGACTCCAGAGCTGGCCCCAGTTCCACAACCTCCCTGGAGGTGTTGAAGGCCAGGTTGGATGAGGCTGTTCTAGTGGGAGGTGTCCCTGCCTATGGCAGGAGGTTGGAACTAGATGATCTTCGAGGTCCCTTCCAACCTCACCCTTCTATGATTCTATGATTCTATGATTCTATGATTACCCCCATCCTGTCTTGCAGGACAAGAGGAAATGGCCTCAAGTGGCACCAGGGCAGGTTTAAGCTGGACATCAAAAGAAATTTCTTCACTGAAAGGGTCCTCAAAGCCTGGCACAAGCTGCCCAGGGAGGTGGCTGAATGCCCATCCCTGGAGGGGACCACCAGAGATGTGGTGCTGAGGAGCATGGCTTAGCCCCAGCCTTGGCAGAGTTAGAGAATGATTGGACCCAGTGATCTTAAAGGGCTTTTCCAACCAAACTGACTCTTTGATTCTTTTAGCTGAACTTCTCAGACCCTCATCTGTCAAGTCACATGTAAACAGTGATAGGAATAACAAACATTAGGCTCTTCCAGCCACAAAGCACCTTGCAAAGTTTACAAGCTTGGCCACAAATTCCCAGGGAAGCAGCTTCCTATCCCTGACCTCAGTGCGCAAGAGGAGGCTCTCTGGTGCAGATGCTGACACTTGCTGAGGCCACACAGCAAAGCTAGAGGCAAGCCAAGAGCAGGAGGCAGTTCCTCACCCTCTGCTCTGGGCTTCCCCCAGCACTGCAGAGAGACACCACAGGGATCAAAGTGGCCCTCTCTGAGCCCTCCACTGCCATGTGCTTCCCTGCTGCTGCTGATTATCCATGGGATTCCCAACAAGGACCTGGAGTCACTGGCAACATCTGCCAGTGGGGTTTCTCAGGAGGCTGAGGATGAGCTGCTTTTAGCTTTGTTTGTTTGGACAAGTTTGTTGCCTGCCAGGGGCACATCTGCCCCACACACAGCCCCACATGCTCTGTGGAACCAGAGCATGAGCCTCCCGTCCCACACAGGCTGCTTTGTGAGGCCAGGCTCTGCAGAAGGCCATTCCTTCTTCTCCCTGGAGCCAGTTGCTAAAAGCAAGGCTGAGATCAGCCAGAAGGTTGCACCCATCCACTGAGCTGGCAAGCAGGGGGTGGCTGTCCCCAGCCAGGGCACTGGCCAGACAAAACCAGCACCCAACTGCTGGCACCAGCCAAGGAGGCTCCCCTGTCACAGATCACAGTCTCACTGAATGGCACGGGGTGGAAGGCACCTCCAGAGATCCTCCAGTCTAGCCTCAGCTGTAAGCCACAGCACATTGGGTTGGACCCTAGCTGGTACTGCTTTGGGCTGAGTGACCACCAGCTGGATGCAAAATTTTCCCTCTCAGTTGTTGCTGGCTGTGGTGCTGCCAGTTGGTTAGCAGCAGACTCCCCAGGCACTCCTAGCTGCTTCTGCAGCCATGCTGCAAGGTCAGGGCACGCTGCAGAGCTGTCAAGTTGACACAGCACTAAAGAGTGAAATGAAGGTCAACAGAGACATCAGCAGAAAGGGAGCCTTGTTTTGGGTTGAGTGTGGTCCCAAGAGGAAGCTGCAGTTTGCTCTCCCAGGCATTATGGAATCAGCCAAAAAAAAAAGAGATTGAGCCTGGTCACAGGAACAGAATGGCTCTGATCAACTCCTAGGCCACTCCACACAGCAGAGTGGAGGATGAGTAAAGCAAACTCCCAGTCTAGGCACCCAGTAAAGGCACTTGCTGGGTCTGGACCAAGAAAGCCTGCTCAGGTTTGTTGACACTGTTCAGGGATGTGGGCTCCTGCTCTGGCTCTGGATTTGAATGCTGCTGCCTTGTGATTAGAATCATAGAATCATAGAATCATAGAATCAAGCAGGTTGGAAGAGACCTCCAAGTTCACCCAGCCCAACCTATCACCCAGCCCTAGCCAACCAACCAGACCATAACACTAAGTCCAGGCTTTACTTGGACACCTCCAGGAAGAGTGACTCCACCACCTTCCTGGGCAGCCCATTCCAATGCCAATCACTCTCTCTGTGAAGAACAATGATTCTGTGATTCTGTGAGGCTGCTGCTGCTGCTAAAGAGAAATGTTTGTGAAACAAAACTCTTCAGGATGCTAAGCCTGTCCCAGTTTGGAGCTATTTTGCACTGGAGATTGTCCACTCCTGACCAAGAGCCTTCCTTAAAGCAAAATCCCTGCCTGGCTGCCCCTTAGCTCAGCTGCATTACTGTGCTGCAACACCACCCACATTCTTGGGGCCATCTCTGCCTACTTTGAATAAACCCCCAAAAATCTCAACTGAAGAAAGAACTCAGTTGACAGAAGAAGAAAAACACAAGCTGTTAATTCAACTATTGCTATTAATAATCTTTAAACACCCAGGCTGAAGCTGGGGCAAGGCCCACAGGAAGGCAAGAGGCAAGCTCCCGGTCCTTGTGGTTCAGGAGAATTTCCTGCCCTGTCAGCACACGTTTCCTCTGCTCCAGGGAGGGATGGTGGCTGAGGCCAGCAGCATTCCTTGGACTCTCCCAGTACAGCAGCATCTGAAGGCAGGGGCAGCCAAGCTGCTCCTCTGCTGACAGACAGCGATTCAGGAATGAAACTGCTGGGAGACCTGAGCCAGATGGGATACAGCAGCTCAGGGGTGCTGCTGGTAACTCCAGCATGGATGTGAAGCCATTCCCCACATCAGCCCTGTCTGCTGCTTTCCCAAACAGCTGTGTCTAGCAGGGCAAGGAGCAATGCTACCCCCCCAGAGACCACCTCTTGCCTGTGGGAACTGAGCTGAGCGTTGCTCACCTGCCTCTCTGAACACTGTGGTGGGAAGCCTGTGAGGGTTACCCACCCAGTCCTGCTGGGGAGCAGGGGGGGCTGTGAAACAAGGGGATGCCAGCTGGGGAGAAGCCTCTGGTCACAGGTTTCTCAGTTCAGTGAATAAATGCTCTCCATCATTGTATTTTTCACAGATTCACAGCCTGCACTGGGTTGGAAGAGACCCTCAAAAGTCATCTTGGCCAGCCAGGGAGTTGTGTGCAGTTCTGGAGCCCCCAGAACAGGAAGGACACTGAACTGCTGGAGCAGGTCCAGAGGAGACCACAAAGATGCTGAGAGGGCTGCAGCAGCTCTGCTGTGAGGATAGGCTGAGAGAGTTGGAGCTCTGCAGCCTGGAGAAGAGAAGGCTTCCAGGAGACCTTGGAGTAGCCTTCCAGGAGACCTCGGAGTAGCCTTCCAGGATCTGAAGGGGGCTACAGGAATGCTGAGGAGGGACTATTGACAAGGNAGGGCCACAGCAAGTCTGACCTCGAATGTCTCCAGGGATGGGACCTCAACCACATCCCTGAGCAACCTGTTCCAGTGTCTCAGCACTCTCATTGTGCAGAATTTCCTCCCAATGCCCAAACTAAATCTCCCCTGCCCCTGTTTCAAAACATTGCCCCTTGTCCTATTACCACAAATCCTTGGACACAGCCCCTGCCCAGCCTTCCTGTATGTCCCCTTCAGCCCCTTCAGACAACAAAACGTTACTGTAAGGCCCAGAGCTTTCTCTCCTCCAGGCTGCACAGCCCCAGCTGCCCTCACAGGGAGGTGCTCCAGCACTCAGCCATCTTTGTGATCCTCCTCTGGACCTTCTCCATCAGGTGCATGTCTCTTGTGTGCCCATAGCTGGACACAGCACTTCAGGTGAGGCCACACCAGAGCAGAGCAGAGAGGCAGAATCCCCTCTCATCAGCAAATCTCTGGAGCTCAGCTGCTTTTCCATTAGATGCCTGCCCATGGGCTGAGGAACCTGAGCAAGCAGGTGTGGGGAGGAAGCACATTTGGAGCGCACAGAGTAAGACTCCATCCTCCAGCAGCAAAGCCCACAGGCTGCTGTGGAAATGTTCTTTAACCAGTGCAGGCAGTTGGTGAGCTCCAGTCATATCCTTAGCCCCATTTTGCAGCTGGGAAAAGCCAAGGCACAAATGAGGCAGCCTCTTTCCCAAGGCTACATAGCGTGCTAGTGCCCGAGCCAGAAAGAGACCCTACTGCTTCTGACTCCCAGATTCCTCCTTTAATTACCAGAAAATTCCTTTCCTCTATGGCACAGCCAACTGGTTCCAATAATAAATCCAAGCTGCTGCAAAGATCACTGGGTTGGAAGAGTTTTTTTTCTTTTATTTTTTTTTTTCTTTTTTTTTTTTTTTTTTTCACTGCTTAACCCAAAAAAACATTTCATTTTCAGAACACAGATTTGGCTTTTCACCAGAGGAAAGGATTTGGTTTTCATTTTCTTCTGGGTTTAGAGGGTTGTTTTGTTGGGTTTTTTTTTTCTCTCTCTCTCTCTTTTGAAAAGCCAAACATTCAATCACCCTGTTCAGTAATGAATTCCTAAGCAGGGAGCACTGCAGCTATGAGTACCCCACAAATCTTCATTATCCTCACTATAATTACACTTTTGCACTCTGCATTTTGTTATGCTGCTGACTGAACATGGCACCTTGAGCAAACACCAAAACACTTTGCACACTAAAGAGCTTTGAACCAAATCCCTGTTGTTCTTATTGGAGAGAATCAACACTCCTTTAAAACTATAACATGGCCAAGTGCAAGGTCC
>VWYK01043871.1:0-15287 GCA_013399775.1 Semnornis frantzii | reverse complement strand
TCCAGCTGATTCTCCAAAACCTTGGGGTAAGGTGTAGGGGTGGGGAGAAGGTGCAAGGGTGGTTGGGAGCCCCTCCTGGGGTCTCTGATTTCTGGGAGGGGAGTTGTGTGTCTGTATTACCTTAAACTTGTATATCTCTGTAACTATTCCTGCATATACTGTATATATTTGCTTGTATATTGTGCTGAGCTGTAAATAGAGCTTCAGTCCTTAACTTCCAGCCCAGCTGAGGTCTAGTCTGGGTCATTTTAAAGGGGGGGGCGAGGAACTCCCAAACCGTCACACCTCCTCTGGACTTGCTCCCACAGTTCCATGTCTTTCTTGTGTTGGGGACTCCAGAATTGCACACAATACTCCAGGTGAGGTCTGATGAAAGCAGAGTAAAGGGGCAGAATCCCCTCCCTTGCCCTGCTGGCAACACTTCTCCTGATGCAGGCCAGGACGGTATCACAGAGAAGTTTCTGCAGTGCCTTGCAAGTTATGTTTCTGTGGAGTCTATCCATTCTGATCACATCTGAGATCTTCGGAGGCACAAATCCAAACAAGGCTGTGGGTGTTTTTATCATTCCCTGAGTGTGGGCAGTTGGCATAAATATGTTGATGCTAAGGTTGCCTGTGATTGGCTGACATTTGGTAAGTGCCTGCGGGTAGAAGGGGTTTAGTCTGTGGCACAGCTTAAAAGAGGTTTGTATGAGTCACTGCACTTTGAACTGGAAAAAAAAATCTGGACCTTTATTTTTAGGACAATCCTTTCTGAATAAGTTGCCAACATTTCGATCCAAGAATTGTCCCCATTATCTTGTGGAGTCACACAAAGGTACCAATGGATGTGCAGAGATAATATGGAAATGTGCCATTTTGCTTTAGATGGAGAGCTGCAGTTACGTGTGCCAGAGCAGGAGACAGTAGGGCAGAGCAAATCCTAAAGCATCAACAACATCACCTTAAGTTGGGTTTTGGGGTGCAGATTTTTTCTGGGGGGTGGTGATTCAGGTAGATTGAGGGGTTTTTTGTAGGTTTGGGGGGGTGATTGCTTGTTTTGTGGTTGTGTTGGTTAGTTTGGTACTGGTAGGGTTTTTTGTTTCCTTTTTTCATTTCAGCATTTCACAATCACTTGTCAAAAGGAAAGCAACACACAGGCAAGTACCTGAAGGGAGCCTACAAGAGGGATGTAGAGAGGCTGTTTACAAAGGCCTGTAGTGGTAGGACAAGGGGCAATGGTTTCAAACTAGAGCAGATTTAGATGGGATGCTAGGATCAAGTTCTGTACTGTGAGGATAATGGAACACTGGAACAGGTTGTCTGGGGAGGTGGTTGTGCTCCAGTCTCTGGAGACATTCAAGGTGAGGCTCTGGGCAACATGATCTACTTGAGGATGTCCCTGCTGACTGTAGGGGGTAGGACTAGATGATCTTTGGAAGTCCCTTCTAACCCGACCCAAACCATTCTGATTCCAAGTCAATAACTTCTGCCAATGATGTTCTGCCAGCAATGCTGCTCCTAAAGGTGGAGATCTCATCCCTATCTACATGACCAAGGATTGATTTTTACTGCTGTCTCCACTGCCACCATCTCATTTTAGCATCGTGACAATTGCCTCCAAAATCCTTCCTGCTGCCCCATTCAGTGGTTTAAAATTAGATTCAGATTGGATGTTAGGAACAAGTTGTTCACCACGAGGGTGGTGGAATGTTGGAACAGGTTGCCCAGGGAGGTAGTTGAAGCCCCATCCTTGGAGATATTCAAGACCAGGCTCAACAAGGCTGTGAGCAACCTGATCTAGTGGAGTATGTCCCTGCTGGTTCAAGTGGAATAGGATGACCTTCAGAGGTCCCTTTCAACCCAACCCATTCTATGATTCTGCTTCCACTAAGTCTGCATGCTTGCATAGCAAAACTCCTGTTGTTTTTACATCACTGCAACTTAACACAGAATGCATTCTTTCATTTTAAATTACCATCACATAATTTACATGTTAGTTTCCACATGAACCTGTCAGGTTTTACAAAGCTTTCAACAGAAATTACAACTTCTGGCTACAATCAGGGAGCAAAAATTACTGCTTCCGTATCCTTTAAGGGGGTTCCTACTCAGCTATCTTCTTATCTAATTACCTGGGAAGATCTGTTGCTGGGTTATTGAGGTTCCTTTCCACATCTCAAAAGTTTCTGTGCTGTTTAGCTGCTAAATGCTGATGTGTATGACAGAATGGAGAAGACTCCCCTGCCTTAAACTCCCATATTTATGGAAATGCAAAGCATTTTGGAAACAAAAATTCAATGCCAATATGTGAATTTATGTTAATGCTGCTTTACTCCTTTGGTAAGGCAGGCAGAGCTTCACTAAATACTACTGGAAAGCTGTAAAACATATATTCATACATAATTTATTCCACTGTTTATGATACAAGCCTGATGGCAGAATAATTCTACATAAACATTTCACTCATTGATTCAGCTAATTTATAAATAATAAACATGAGGTGTTAATATTTTATTCAGTGCAAAATGCCCAAAATTCACTGGATAAATTATATACAGCACGATTCATATATCTGTAATTGCATGTCACCACTCCAGGATTCAAAAGAATATTTTCCTCTTCTGGTACTGAATTAGTAATGAATTAATTTATCTGGGGTTTGTTTCTTTGGTTTTATTTTTAACCTTACTGCCTGTGCTGGATAGGGGCTTCTACCTTTGCAGTCAGCTCTCAGGAAGCTTTTTAGATAACCAGTAAGTCATGATTCTATAGACAAAAAAATAACATTCTTTTGGTTGGAAAAGGTCTTTAAGATCATCCAGTCCAATCATTCTCTAACTCTACCAAAGCTGGGGCTAAACCATGGCCCTCAGCACCACATCTCTGCAGCTTTGAAACACCTCCAGGGATGGGGTTTCAAACCACCTCCCTGGGCAGCCTGTGCCAGTCAAAGCACCTCCCACTGAAGAGTTTTCTTCTTGTGTTCAACCTAAAGCTCCCCTGCTACAATGTGAGGCCATTTCCTCTCAACCTTGTTACTGGAGAGAAGAGACCAACCCCCCACCTCGCTCCAACCTCCCCTCAGGGAGCCGCAGAGCCGCCTCGCTCCAACCTCCCTTCGGGGAGCCGCAGAGCCGCCTCGCTCCAACCTCCCTTCGGGGAGCCGCAGAGCCGCCTCGCTCCAACCTCCCTTCGGGGAGCCGCAGAGCCGCCTCGCTCCAACCTCCCTTCGGGGAGCCGCAGAGCCGCCTCGCTCCAACCTCCCTTTGGGGAGTCGCAGAGCCGCCTCGCTCCAACCTCCCTTCGGGGAGTCGTAGAGTGAGGAGGTCTCCCCTCAGCCTCCTTTTCTGCAGGCTAAGCAATCCCAGTTTGCTTGAGCTGCTCCTCACAAGACCTGTTCTCCAGACCCTCAACAACAGCATCTTTGCCTAGATGTCTGCCCCAATTCAGAGAGCAGACACTTAGCTAATAGGAAAAATGTACTCATCCTCCCACTGTGAGCAACAAAATGTTCTCAAATTAATGAGGGGATAAAGTCTCTCATTTTGAGGTATTGGACAAAAAGGGAGTTTTTGTAGAGCATAAATGTGGCAGTGATGTAAGCTCCTAACACAAGGACAATAAAATGCCAGTAACACAGGAAAAACAAATGCTGAGCAAATTCTTGCTGTGTGTTGGTGTGGATTGAGGCTGCATCATGCCTACAGGTTCATAAAATATTCTTACTTGAAGGCAGGCATAAAAATGGTTATACAGATAAAGTTGATTTCTTAAACTGGGGAATATGGACAGTGGGACTGAGGCACTCAGCAAGGCTGGGGATGACACCAAGCTGTGTGGCCTGTCTGACATGCTGGAGGGAAGGGGTCCATCCAGAGGCACACGTGGATAGGCTAGAGAGGTGTGCCCTAGACAACCTCAAGAAGTTCAACAAGGCCAAGTACAAGGTCCTGCACCTTGGTCAGGGCAATCCCAAGCACAAATACAGGCTGGGTGAGGAGAGGCTCAGAGCAGCCTTTGGGAGAAAGACTCAGAGGGTGTCAGCTGGTGACAAACTCCCTGTGAGCCAGCAATGGTCTCTTGCAGCCCAGAAGGCAACTGGAGCACGAAGTCTTTGCCCCAGCCAAGGTGCAGGACCTTTACTTGGCTTTGTTGAATGAGGCTGACACAAGCCAAGCTCTCAGGCCTGTCCAAGTCCCTCTGGATGCCATCACTTCTCTCCAGTGTGTCCTGCAGCTTGGTGTCACCCACAGGCTTGCTGAGGGTGCCTCAATCCCACTGCCCACACTGCTGACAAGTGGACTGATTATCAAGTGGAAAGCAAACCAAACAAAACAGAGCAGTGAGCTTCTTCCCATAATTCTTGCTGTAGCAGAGTTGTATGGAAAGTACAATACTTTTTTATTATTACTATAGCCATAAACAGTAAACAGAAGTGATGGAATTTCTTAACAAAAAGACTTCAGGCTTGAAGTTCTTCTTGTGGATTTATGACAGTGAAACCCCAAATCCTATGCTCCCATTGGTACAAGTTTCTAAACTGACTTCCTAACTACTTATGCTTCCCAAAAGGTGGAAAAAGTTCCTATAAGCAAGCTGAAGTCTGTAGGGACTGCTGTCTAAGTACCAATATGGACATATAATCCTTAAAATAGTTGCTGTGTAGATATTATGTGTATATATATAAATATATAAACTTTGGAATTATTAAAACTTGATATCAGTGAATTGAAAGATCTGTCAGTATCTGATGCTATTTGGAGAAGGAAGAACAAAAAGAAAGGAAGGAGAACAAAAAACCCAAACTTTTCTTCTGCCATGTCATCATCCTATGAAACCTGGGCAAATTTTGATTAGCAATTATTCACAGAGATAAATTACTCAAGTGCTCCTTAAAATAAGCTGTCAACAGGAAAAGGATAGATATACTTGGCAGGCTCCTGAAATAGGGTTAAGACTTCAAATTAGCACTGCAATTTAGCATTCGGATTACTGAGGATGAAGCAAGGCAAACAAAACCTTCACCCAATGCGATAAGAAAAGAAACAGTTCGACTGCAGAAAAATCATGAGAGTTACTCTGTGACATTTGCTGCTAGTTCTTCCCTACTTAAATAAGAGGGGAATTCAGTCTTCTGTGTCTCTGTGTTAATCACAAAATGCTAGGGGTTGGACCTCAAAAGATCACAGAGTCCAACCTCCCTGCCAGAACAGGATAACACCAGGCAGGCCACACAGTAGGGTCTGAAATGTCTCCAGAGAAGGAGACTCCACAACCTCTCTGGGCAGCCTGCTCCAGGGCCCCAACACCCTCACAATGAAAAAGTTTTTCCTTCTGTTCCCATGGCACCTCCTCTGCTCCAGCTTGTACCCATTGCCCCTTGTGCTGTCATTGGACATCCCTGAGCAGAGCCTGGCTCTGTCCTCCTGACACTGCCCTGTGCATCTTTATGAACATGAATGAGGGCATCCCCCAGGCTCCTCTGCTGCAAGCTAAAGAGCCCCAGCTCCCTCAGCGGGGACAGGTTCTGCTGCTCTCAGCATCTCTGTGATCACTGCCATCCCAGACTGTGCAACTGCACTGCAAGGATCTGAGGACTGGGGACATCACAGTATATAGGGTCATAAAATTATTTTGGTTGGAAAAGAACTTTAAGATGAAGTCAAATCATTCTTTAACTCTGTCAAATGTGGTACTAAACCATGAGTGAGCTTCCACAACCTCTCAGGGCAACCTGTTTGAGTGTCTCACCTACCCTTGTTCTAAAGAATTTCTTCCTTATCTCCAGTCTACGTTTGCTCTCCTCAAGCTTCAAACCATTCCCTCTCATCCTATCACAACAGGCCCTTGTCAAAAGTGCCTTCCAGTCCAAGCCTCCTGTCAAAGGAGGAAGAGGCCAAGAAAAACAGAAACTCTCAGAAATCATTCTGTCTGCATCAGCTGAAGTTATTTTGCCTTGCTTAGTAAAAGGGTTGTTTATCAATATTTGCAGACTAAAATGAGTTTTAGGAAAATTACTCAATAAATCAATCATGTTTCACATCTCCCCCTTCTGGAAGGAATCCTACCAAGTATTAGTTGAAATGAATGGCTAAGGAACTGCTCTTGCATAAAAATCCTTCCAGAATCACAGAATGGTAAGAGTTGGAAGGGACCTCTGGAGATCATCCAGCCCAACCCTTCTGCCAGCATAGGATCATCTAGGGCAGGTGACACAGCAATGCATCCAGATGGGTCCTGAAAGTCTCCAGAGACGACTCCACAACCTCTCTGGGCAGCTTGCTCCAGGGTTCCAGCACCCTCCCAGTAAAGAAGTGTTTCCTCATGGTGAGCTGGAACCTCCTGTGTTCCAGCTTGGACCTCTTGTTCCTTATCCAATCACTGGGCACCACCAAAAAGAGCCTGGCACCTTCATCCTGACACCCACCCCTCAGGTATTTGCAGGCACTGATGAAGTGCCCTCTCTGCCTTCTCTTCTCCAGACTAGACAGCCTCACATCTCCCTGTCTTTCCTCATGAGACAGATGTTCAAGCCCCTTCATCATTCTTCTAGCCCTGCATTGGACACTCTCTGGCATATCTCTGTCTCTCTCGAACTCAAAAGCCCAGAATTGCATACAATAGTCCAGGTGTGGTCTTACCAGGGCAGAGCAGAGGGGAAGGAGAATCTCTCTTGACCTGCTGGCCACACTCTCCTTAACACATGCTGGGATGCCTTGGCCCTCTTGTCCACAAGGGCACACTGCTGTGCACTAGGATTCCAAGGTCTCTCTTTCCGGCAGGATGACTCCTGGCCTGTACTGGTGCCTGGTGTTGCTCCTCCCCACATGCAGCATTCTAAACTTGTCCTTATTGAACTTCATGAGGTTCTCCTTCCCCCAGCTCTCCAGCCTGCCCAGATTTTGCTGGTTGAGGGCACAGCCTTCCCCTGTGTCGGCCACCCCCCAGTCTCCTGTACCTTCCCAGAAACAGCCTGAAGATGGAGGATTTTTCTTCTCTTTCAAGATTTTGTATTTCTGGATAGTTTCAATTACTTCAATATCTGGGTTTGCTGAGAATTTACTTGCCCAAAACATTGCCTACTGAAGCAAACACCATATGCTAGTCTCAACTCAAACCCTCCAGTGCTTTTCCTGTGCCTTCCAAGGAATTCCTCATGTATTATACGCCAGTTAAAGGTTTCCTTCCTTGGGCCAAGGCTTTCACATGGAAAACATAGAAAAAACAGTAATAAATAACCAGAGAGAAATTCCTTTGGGGAAAGGATTAGAGAGCTCATCAGGTTTGTGAATTTGATGGTCTAGTCCAAGCTAGTCAAGGAGATCAAGGTATTTCAGTAGGCAAGTGCATGAATCAAATAGAAATGTATTTCAGAACTCACATCCTCTGAAGGGCTATTTCCAAAGTATGCTAAAGAGTAAAACCAACTCACACTGTAAACTCAGCTTACTGTAGCTTTAAATTGCTGTGCTTAATAGACATGAGGTAAACTACTGCTCCGTCCTACCTCAGGAGCTCCCAAGTTGAGGCTTGACATCCTGAGCAATAGGTAATGAGGTCTCCTCTTTGCTCAACCAACTCTTGCTGCAGATGATTCACAGCTTCACAGACTGCATCACATTGGAAGGGACCCTCAAAGGCCATCTTGTTCAACACATCTCTGTCCCCCAAAGTCATGAGCCAGGAACACCTCCAACTAGATCAGAAATTCAGTATTTGTAGCCCTTTAAACATGCTGTCAGAATTCATAGTTTCACAGATTGCATCAGGTTGGAAAGCAATCTCAAAGGGCATCTTGTCCAAGCCCTCTTCATTCAGCAGGAACACCTCCAAATAGAGCAGGCTGCCCCAGGACACATCAAGCCTGATCTTGAATGTCTCCAGGGATGGAGCCTCAACCAAATCCCTGGGCAGCCTGTTCCAGTATCTCACCACTCTCACTGTGCAGAACTTGCTCCTGATCTCCAACCTCAATCTCCCCTGCTCCACTTTCAAACCATTGCCCCTTGTCCTGTCACCACAGGCCCTTCTAAACAGTCCCTCCCCAGCCTTCCTGTAGGTCCCTTTCAGATATTGAAATGCAGCTCTAGGTTTCCCTGGAACCTTCTCATCTCCAGGCTGAATAATCCCAATTCTTTCAGCCTCTCTTCATAGGAGAGGTACTCCAACCCTCTGATCATCTTTGTGGCCCCGTAGCTGGACACAGCACTGCAGGTGAGGTCTCCCCAGAGCAGAGGGCAGAATGTCTTCTCTCCTTCTGCTGGCCATGTTGCTTTGGATGCAGCCCAGGCTGCTACTGGCCTGCTGGGCTACAAGTGCCCATTGCTGCCTCACATCCAGATTCTCACCCACCAGTACTTCCAAGTGCTTTTGTGCAGGTCTGCTCTCACTCTCATCATCCTCCAGCCTGGATCAATATTGAGGATTGCCCAGACCCAGGTGCAGGACCTTGCAATGATCCAACAATAAGAACTATTCTAAACATCTGCTTCTGATACTAAGTAATTCCCAGAGCATCTTTGTATTCCAAACCACACTACCAAGCTCAGTGTCATTATTTACTCTTAAAATGTATAAACAGAAATGGGAGAGATTTGGGCTAAGCCACACATAATGGAAACAGGAATAGGATCCACATCTCCTGTGTCTGAGCCCATCTAGACTCTAGTCCCTGGCAAAGAACTGTAATTTCTGTTCTATGAGAAAGTTCTCATTACAGCCTGGGCTCAGCTTGGTCTACTCTGCAAGGGAAGTTATGGACTTGGCATTTGCAAAAGGCTACACTTCTCTCATCCTTAAGGGTACCCATTCCACTTATTTATCCAAGACACATGGCAGAAAAGCCTGGCTTCTAGGATTATCAGCAGAAGCAAAAGGCCAGAAGAAGAGACTCCACTGCTAGAGCAATGATCAAGCAAACTCTTTGATTTCAGACTCTAGACAGACCCAGAAGTGTGAGAAATGTAAAGTAATGTCCTAAATATAAACAATGTTGTGACAGAGGTAAAATTCATTTCCTTCTCAATGGGCCAAGACTTATACAGGAAGAATGACCAATTCCAAAATGTCTGATAAATCTCAGGTTTAGACCTCAAGATTCACAGATCACACTCTGGGTTGGAAGGAATCCTCAAAAGTCATCTTGTACAACCTCCCTTGCACTCAGCAGGGACACCTCCAACTACATCAGGCTGCCCTGGGACACATCAAGCCTGATCTTTAATGTCTCCAGGATTGGGGCCTCAACTATGTTCCTGGGCAGCCTGTTCCAGTATTTCACCATTCTCATTGTGCAGAACTTCCTTCTGATGCCCAACCTAACTCTCCCCTGCTCCACTTGCAAACCATTGCCCCTCATCCTATCACCACAGGCCCTTCTGAACAGTCCCTCCCCAGCCTTCCTGTAGGTCCCCTTCAGATATTGAAATGCAGCTCTAAGGTGTCCCTGGAGCCTTCTCTTCTCCAGGCTGAACAACCCCAATTCTTACAGCCTTTCCTCATAGCAGAGATCTTCAGGGCAAGCAGCACAACAATATGATGGTGACTGATCTTTAACTCACCATTCAAATCCCATTTAAATAATTTCAGACCAGGCAGCTGCACAGAGAACTTTGCCAGCTGGAATATTAGAAAACCAAACACTCAGATATTGTCCTTCTGATGACCCTCAGGAAAAACCTACCCTTTCAATACCTACCTCTCCTACTTCTGGCTCCATTTTGTACAGAAGCCGCCCCCTATGCCTTAAAAAAACTCTTTGTTTATGCAGAGAGGTAAATTTGATGCATATTATCTGTATACAATAAAGACAAAACCAATGTAGAACATATTAAGTAGCCACAGAGTCTGCAAACTGATAATGCTGGTCATGAATGACTTCCAAGCCTGCTTCCAAAGTAAACTTTAAAGATTACTCAGCAAGATTTTGCTGTCTCCAAAGTCTATGCACAGAAAATAGGAAAAAATTGATTAGATCTATTCAGCTGCAATAAAAAAATTCTACCAGGTTTCTTTCACAGAGTCACAGAACACTCTGGGTTGGAAGGGACCTCTAAAGGTCATCCAGTCCAACCCTCTCTGCAGTCAGCAGGGACATCCTCAACTATATCAGGCTGCTCAGAGTCCTGTGGAGCCTCACTTGGAATATCTCCAGGTATGAGGCCTCAACCACCTCCCTGGGCAACCTGCTCCACTGTTCCAGCACCTCCATAGTAAAGAACTCATTCCTAACATCCAATCTAAATCTGCTTTTCTCTAGTTTGAAGCCATTGCCTCTCATCCTGTCACTGCAGGCCTTTGTAAACAGTCTCTCTCCAGCCTTCTTGTAGGATCCCTTCAGGTACTGGAAGATTGCAATTAGGTCCCCTGGAGTCTCCTCTTCTCCAAGCTGAACCCCTCAGTTGTCTCAACCTGTCATTGTAGCAGAGGTACTCCAACCCTGATCATTTTCACAGCCTCCTCTGGACCTGCTCCATCAGGTCCATGTCCTTCCTGTGTTGAGTACTCCAGAGCTAGACACAGTACTCTTTCTTCCCTGCCTAACAAATTGTCTGAGAATCTCAGATTGACTAAAACACAAGAGGTCAAAAGCCTTTTTGTAAACCTATTTTATCACATCATGTGCCACCATATTACACAGCTGAGGAGCTCTTTAATTATTATTATTATTATTATTATTATTTCATATTCAAGCTGTTTTATCTCTTGCTGACAGACTGAAATATTTTTATCCTATTCAAGAAGATGAATTTGTCCATAAACGTCCTATCTTCTTCCCCTTCTCCCCGCCTTGCTCCTCTTCCCTTCCCCTTCTCCCCCCCTTGCTCCTCTTCCCTTCCCCTTCTCCCCCCCTTGCTCCTCTTCACCACTCCCCTTTTTCCTTTTTACCCTTTTCTTTTCATGCTTATCTGATACTTCCCTAAATAATCTATTTTAAACTTCCAAAGGCAAATGGCTAGAAGTTGGAAAATCCTTCTCTAGTTGCTCTTTCTAGGAACCACTTTTAGTAGTGCTAGCTACCTTTTATTTCAGTGTGAAGCTGCAGAGCAGCTGGCCAAGAGTGATTTTGCAAATCACCTTTTTTGACAGATTTGTTGCTCTGTCTCTACAGCAGGCACACACTCTGAGAAGCAGTACAGAAGAACTTGGTAGGTTTTTGGTTTAAAGAGTCTTCCAGAACCACAAACCTGGGGGATTTTGGAGCAAAGCAGGAGAATGAAGAGTAGGCTTAAAGGTCATCCTTGGAACAACTGTTTTTATGATATTCTTTGACTCCCTCATCTTGCATTTCCTTTCCAGATGACTGCCAAGTGGGCTAGCTATGGGTTAACTAGGAAGTGTTTTCCAGGCAAGCTGGCACCACATTTACCTCCTTAGCTTCTCATATGCTCTTCAAGGTACAACCTGACCACATCCAAACCTGGTTGTTTACAAGCAGACTTTAGCTTTGGTGGTGAAAGGTAACTTATGAAGAGCATTCCCCACACAGCATTCCCCCAGCAATCAGACACACACCCTAAGCATCACTCTTGCAGCAGTACAGCAGTGGAATGAAGTGGTTACATGCTGACTGTTGTGTATTAAAACTGCGCTGCTCCACAAGAAGAGATCTAAGCCAGAAGTCAATGTAAACCTTCCACTATCCCCAGGTAGTACCCCAGACCCATGGTACCTGAGAACCACTCCTGACAACAGGTCCAAACGTCCAGTTTAAGGCAAGGTGAGGTCCAAAGTCAGCTCAGCAAAGCCGAGCAGCAACTCAGGCTCCAGCCAAGCAGAGAACAAACCTGCAGCTTCACTCAAGAAAGAAAAAAACTCCTCCGAGCAGACCTTAAATGGAGCCCCTGAGCAGCTGGGAGAGGGTCCCAGCTGAGGCTGGCCAGGACAATTAACACCTAATAGTGAGTACCCTGAGGGCCCTGGCAGCCTGCTGTCTCTCATCCGGAGAAAACAGCCACTCCCAGGAGACAAACAAAAGGTTTACACCTAAAGCTGGGGGGGGGAGAAACTGCTTGGAGCTCCTGTGAGATGCCCTTACCACATAAACTTCAGTTGATCTGAAAGAATTTATGATGAAAGTGTTGGAGTGGGTCCAGAGGAGGCCATGAAGATGCTCAGAGGGCTGCAGCAACTCTCCTATGAGGACAGGCTGAGAGAGTTTGGGCTCTTCAGCCTGGAGAAGAGAAGGCTTCCAGGAGACATTAGAGTAGCCTTCCAGTATCTGAAGGGGGCAACAAGAAGGCTGGGAAGGGACTATTGACAAGGTCTTGTAATGACAGGACAAGGGGCAATGGGTTTGAACTGGCAGAGGAGAGATTTAGACTGGATGTTAGGAGGAAGTTCTTTGCAGTAAGGGTGGTGTGGCACTGGCACAGGTTGCCCAGAGAGGTTGTGGCTGCTCCCTCTCTGGAGGTGTTCAAGGCCTGGTTGGATGAGGCCTTGAGTGACCTGCGCTAGTGGGAGGTGTCTCTGCCTATGGCAGGGAGTTGGGACTGGATGATCCTTGAGGTCCCTTCCAACATAAACCATTCTATGAAAATGAGAATCTGGCTCTGGAAGGTGACATTTTTGCACTTCCTCTTTCACTCAGGGTCCTCTTCATGGGCCTTAGAGTCCAGTGATTGAGTTTTGCAATGCCTACAGAAAATACAACCTGGGTTCTCCACAGTGTGTTGGTTAGTTCCTTCAAGATTTGATTTGAAAGGATTGGGCAAAGAATTATTAACTCAAGTGTGTCTTAAGTGAAAATGCTACTGGGAAAATGCATCTTGCAAGTAGGTGTAAAAGAAATGTCTGGACTGCAGGCTCTGGAGGAATTCCTGGGCACTTTTGGAGCCCTACCAGGCTATCTTGATTGAAAGTCCCCTAGAGTTTGGTTTACAACCTAGGCTATAGTCACTGCCTTGCAGCCCTGAAGAAAAGGTACACACAGAATCACAGAATGTCAGAGGTTGGAGGGGACCTGGAAAGCTCATCCAGTCCAAACTCCCTGCCAGAGCAGGATCACCTTGACCAGATCACACAGGAATGCATCCAGGTGGGTTTTGAATATCTCTAGAGAGGGAGACTCAACAATCCCCCTGGGTAGCCTGTTCCAGGATTCTGTCATCTCACAGGGGAAAAAATCCTCCTCATGTTTAAATGAAACCTTCTATGCCCCAGCTTCCACCCATTGCCCCTTGTTCTGTCATTGGGTATCACCCAGCAGAGCCTGGCTCCAGCCTCCTGCCACTCACCTTTACATATTATAAACATTGCTGAGGTCACTTCTCAGTCTTCTCCTCTCCCAGCAGCACAGCCCCAGCTCCCTCAGGCTCTCCTCCTAACAGAGCTGTTCCATTCCCTTCAGCATCTTTGTGGCTCTGTGCTGGACTCTCTCAAGCAGTTCTATGTCCCTCTTGAACTGGGGGGGGGGCAGAACCAGATACAGTAGTCCAGACGCAGCCTCACCAGGGCAGAGTAGAGGGGCAGGAGAACCTCTCTGGGCCTACTAACCACAGGCCTTCTAATACACCCCAGAATGGCATTGGCCCTCCTGGCCACAAGAGCACATTGCTTCATGGTGAAGAACTTCTTCCTAACATCCAGTCTGAATCTGCCTACTTCAAGTGTTGCTCCATTCTCCTTAGTGCTATCACTACCTGACATACTAAAAAGTCCCTCAGCAGCTTTCTTCTTCTCCCCTTTCAGGTCCTAGAAGGCTGCTATAAGGTGCAGGTCCTGCAGGACTCCACGGAGCATCAGAAGTCACAGAAGGGAATGGATGCTCTTTGCAGAGAGGCCAGCACCAGCAGCGTTGCACAACGAATCTTCAGCAGAAGTGACCTCATTATATGCTGTACAGGGTCACGAGAAAGAAAATAATCCACCAGTAAAGGCTGAACAGCTTCCAGCGTGGCTGCTGCTGCTGCTGCTGGGTGAGCAGCCGCACTGGGAAGTGAGCAGAAGTTAACAAGCAAGTATTGTGGAGCAGGCAAAGTTATCTGCAGCTCTACAACAACCTAGTTAGGAAAATGGACTTAGATTGCATGTGTTTGGCAGTGCCAGCAAATAATTTCTTTAAGCACCCCACTTGATTTCCCTCTTTCAGCAGTTCCTTCAACAGCAGACACATCAACCCACTGGAATCTCTTCCAGCACAACTTATTAAGCAATACATCTCTGGAAAACTGAGAAGTTCAAAGGAGCAGGTTCAGGGCAAGATAAGTCTGTGATGATTTTTTGCCATAAGCCATTTTACCTTTGATGGTAAAAAAAAAAAATTCAGGTAAGGCTGTGTTTTATGAGGTAAAATACATAACATAAAGTCTGTCAAATCAAGTCCCTGATACATCTTAGCTGCTTTGGCTCACACCTTCAAATAAACTGTAGAAAACCTACACCCAGCTGCTTTCTGACCTTTTCCCCAGTAGCATATCTTACCAGCAGTTAAAGAAACTGTCAGAATATGCTAAAGGGAAGAATGGAACGTGTAAGTTCTACTGAAAGCTTAAGACTTTGCTGAATGAACCAAATATGACCTCTGACAGTTTATTCTGAGAAAGAGCATGAGGAACCTCAGAGCAGCCTAAAAAAATAATTCCACGTGGCATTGCCACATTGAAAATCTGAGAGCACTGCACACTCAAAAATATAAAAACAGAGTTTCTGGGTGCTAAATAATAGTTGGGTTGTTTTTTTTCTTTCATGCTAAAGTGTTTAAATTAAATCCCCTATTCAGAAACATGTTTTGGCCAGTCAAACATACCAGAAATATCTACAGCTGCCTATAGAGGACACAGTATACAAGCTTCACAGAATCACAGAATTAACCAGGTTGGAAAGGAACTTCGAGATCATGGAGTCCAAACTATTACCTAACATCTTCTAATCAACTAAACCATGGCACCAAATGCTTCATCCAGTCTCCTTTTAAATACCCCCAGGGATGGTGACTCCACCACCTCCCTGGGCAGCCCATTCCAGTGCCAATCACTCTTGCTGTGAAGAACTTCTTCCTAACATCCAGCCTGAACCTGCCCTGGCACAACTTGAGGCTGTGTCCTCTTGTTCTGGTCACTGGGTGCCTGAGAGAAGAGACCAACCCCACCTGGCTACAGCCTCCTTTCAGGTAGTTGTAGAGTGCAATGAGGTCTGCCTNAGACAGCAATGAGACCTGCCCTGAGCCTCCTCTTTTCCAGGCTGCACACCCCCAGCTCCCTCAGCCTCTCCTCACAGGGCTGTGCTCCAGCCCCTTCAGCAGCCTTGGTGCCCTTCTCTGGACACATTTGTGCTAGGAGATGTACAACCTCAGCTCCCTCAGCAGC
>VWYK01043857.1:0-14354 GCA_013399775.1 Semnornis frantzii | reverse complement strand
AGAGTTGGGGCTCTGCAGCCTGGAGAAGAGAAGGCTTCCAGGAGACCTTAGAGTAGCCTTCCAGTATCTGAAGGGGGCCTACAGGAAGCCTGGGGAGGGACTATTGACAAGGTCTTGCAATGACAGGACAAGGGCCAATGGGTTTGAACTGGCTGAGGGGAGATTTAGACTGGATGTTAGGAGGAAGTTGTTTGCAGTGAGGGTGGTGAGACACTGGCACAGGTTGCCCAGGGAGGTTGTGGCTGCTCCCTCCCTGGAAGTGTTCAAGGCCAGGTTGGAGGAGGCCTTGAGAGACCTGTACTAGTGGGAAGTGTCCCTGCCTATGGCAGGGGTTTGAAACTAGATGATCCTTGAGGTCCCTTCCAACCTTACCATTCTATGATTCTATGAACTCTAGACAAGCCTGGGTGTCTACAGGTGATGTTTTTTATCCTGGCTGTATCACACATGCACTTTAGGTGTCTCCTGCCCCAAAATTCTGTTCTTAGGGATGTTGGTAGAAAAGAAGGGCAAGGAGCCCTTGCCAGATGAGGCCTAAAAATGTCACTACTTAACCAGCAGGTCTCAAGAGGGCTGTTCACAACCTTCAATGCAGCAGTCCTCCTCAGGGATATCAGGGTTCATACACTGTCCTGAGATTGGCTCTTCAGGTATCTTGAAGAGAAGAGCTTCCTGAGCTCTTGTGGCCAAGAAGGCAAATGCCATTCTGGGGTGTATCAGAAGGGCTGTGGTTAGTTAGTCATGGGAGGTTCTCCTTACCCTCTGCTCTGCCCTGGTGAGGCTTCATCTGGAGTATTGTGTCCAGTTATGGGCCCCCCAGTTCAAGAAGGGCAGGGAGCTGCTTGAGAGAGTCCAGTGCAGAGCCACAAAAATGATTAAGGGAATGGAACATCTCTCTTACGAGGAGAGCCTGAGGGAGCTGGGGCTGTGCTGCTTAGAGAGGAGGAGACTAAGGAGTGATCTCTTTGATGTTTCTAAATATGTAAGGAGTGAGTGCCAAGAGGATGGAGCCAGGCTCTGCTTGGTGATGCCCACTGACAGTACAAGTGGCAATGAGTTGAAGCTGAGGCATAGGAGGTTCCATGTGGATCTGAGGAAGAATTTTTTCACTCTGAGGGTAATAGAGCAATGGACCAGGCTGCCCAGGGTGGGTTGTGGAGTCTCCCTCTCAAGAGATATTCAAGAACCATCTGGATGTATTCCTGTGTGACCTGCTCTAGGTGATGCTGCTCTGGCAGGGGGGCTGGACCAGCTGATCTTTAGAGGTCCCTCCTAGCCCCTGACATTCCATAATTCTATGAAGAGAGGAGGAAGAGCAGCTATTGACAGCCCTAATCACTCTGAAACCTGGATAAAGACGGGCTCATACTCACCCCTCATTCCGCACATTCCCACCCCTCCTGTTCTTGCTGGTTTTACAGGAAGACCATCCAGCAGTACTGTCCCTCCCTTGCTGTCACACAGAAAGCAGGATGTCTCCGGGTGTCAGCGACACCCAGAGCCAGACTTCTCAAAGCCAGCGACAGACTGCAAATGCCAGATTTCTCCCTGAGCTCTGAATAATTCCACTCAGATTGTAACCTTTATTTAGCTGTTTGCCTGATGCATTAACTCTTGCTCTGCAAATGACCTTGCTGGGATTTTTTTTTTGTTTGTTTTTTTTCCCCTAGTCTAAGCACATTTAAAGGTGAAGTCTGTTTTTAAATGTGAACTGCTTACATTGCCAGGCATCGAGTTTGTGGCAGAAGAGAAATAAAGATTGAACTGGAATAAGGAAATGCATAAATAAATTTGCCTTCAGTTTGGACTTACTAAGTCCCCTACTTTCCCCCCCTCCCTTTCAAGCCCACCCCCCCCCCCCCCAAAAAAAATCTTGCTTGGCTGGATTTTTTCCTAATCTTTATAGGTTTCAGCCATTGAAAAAAAAAAACTACATAGAAAGCAGACAGGAAAAGAAAAAAAAATAATCAAGTGCAGCCACACAGCCTTTGAGGACTCACTAGAGATTCTAGATGCCTTGATTTCTAGATAGGCAACATAAGACTATTTAAAGTGGGTTGCTTTTCACAGAGTACTTGAACTCTGGCAACTCCAGGATGTGTTCACCTGAGCACAAAGTAAAAAAAAAACACCAACACCAAACCTTCTGAAATTTAGCTAACCATAAACTTGTAAGCAGACAAGCAAACGACAATTTTTATACAAATCTGTAGGGATATTAAAGAAGAATCAGCCCAGGAATGGGTCCACACAAACCTTCATGCAGATAAATGCTTACCTTATCCACTGCTCACTATCCCCATCTGCTCTTCTCAGGCATCCCGTGAAACACTACAGGGCGATTGTGGACTCTCCCCACTATTTCTTTATCTCTCTGACTGAACATGTAGCAGCCAAGATATTCCATGAGATCTGACCAGATGCTTTGAAATGTACCAAGTCTGTCATTTTATTGGTGGCTTAATTCTTTCTGAGCTTGCTAATTCATCGTGGTACATTATATCAGGCACAGGATTGGCTGGGTGTCCACTTCTGCAGGCTGCATCTCTGCAATTTAGTGGTCCTCTTTATGAAAACTGTTGCCAGTTTTACATTTATCACTCATGGGATCTCAGTCTGTTACTCCACCACAGAATCACAAACAGCTCAGACTCAATGATATCACAGGCTCATGGGGTTTTTTCACCACTTAGAGGGACCATTATTACAACAAGATAGTCTCCTCTTGAGGGTAACAGAGCCCAAATAATTGAAGAGTCACAGAACCACAAAATGGTAGGGGTTGAAAGGACCTCCTGAAGATCAAGTCTAAACCCTCTAACAAGGCAGGTTCATCTAGAGAAGGTCATAGAGGAACACATCCAGAAAGGGTTTTAATGCCTCTAGAGATGGAGACTCCATCACCTCTCTGGGCAGGTTATTCCAACGCTTCATCACCCTGAAATTAAGGAAGTTCTTCCTCATGTTTAGATGGAGATTCTTATGTTCAAGTTTGTGCCTGTTCCCCTTGTCCTGTCACTGGCCTGATCCCATCCTCTCAACACCTCCTCTTTAAGTATTGATAAGCATTTATGAGGATACTCTCTCAGTCTTTGCATTTCAGACAATTTATCCTGATACACAGAGCTCCTGCTGCGACTACAGTACATACTTTACACAGCTAACTAATATTGACTGTGCAACAGAATATGAATAGTGTGGCCAGCAGGACCAGGGAAGTCATTCTGTCTCTGTACTCAGCACTGGTTAGGTCACACCTTGAGTACTGTGTCCAGTTCTGGGCTACTCAATTTAAGAAAGATGTTGAGGTGCTGGAAGGTGTCCAGAGAAGGGCACCAAGGCTGGTGAGGGGGCTGGAGCACAGCCCTGTGAGGAGAGGCTGAGGGAGCTGGGATTGTTCAGCCTGGAGAAGAGGAGGTTCAGAAGCTGTAGAGACCTCATTGTTCTCTACAGCTACTTGAATGGGAGTTGTAGCCAGGCACCCAGTGACAGAACAAGAGGACACAGCCTCAGACTGCACCAGGGCAGGTTTAGGCTGGATGTTAGGAAGTTCTTCACAGAGTGATTGGCATTGGAATGGGCTGCCTGGGGAGGTAGTGGAGTCACCATCCCTGGAGATGTTTAAGGAGAGGCTGGATGAGGGACTTAGAGCCATGGTTTAATTAATTAGAATAGTTAGGTGATAGGTTGGACTCAGTGAGGCCTTTTCCAACCTGGTTAATTCTGTGATTCTATGATGGGAAATCCATCACATCCTTGGGGAAGTTATCCCAATGGTCAATTAACCTCATTCTTAAAATTTCACCCTTGATTTGTAAGCACAGTGTCTGGTTGAGTTTTCCACCCTCATCAGGCTGCTCCAACACACAAATAAATAGGCAGCGAAATGATTTCCTAAAAGCATTATTGTAAGAGCCACAGATCAGTGCATTTCATGAGAGGCACACAGTGTGATCTAACAAACTGGCTGGTGGCCCAAATTCCTGGTTCTCTTCTTGGCTCTGCCATGTCATTTCCCCCTCCCTTTGGGCAAGTCCTTTGTGGGGGTGTCTTTACACTGCAGGCACAGCAGTGGCAGCGACTGGGAGTAAACATTCAGTGCTCATTTTAACTGGGTGTTGGTAGCAATTTCTCTCTGGCAATGTGGAGCACAATGCAGTGTACAAACCTTAGTCCAGAAACAGAGTAGAGTGAGAAGCTGTGCTGACCTCCACATTGCTATAGCTCGACTGATAGTTCCAAACCAGTTCTTGTTTCCCTACACTATAAACCTGTGCCTTCACAGCCATTCCCACAGATGCAAATCCACAACACAGCTGATGCCTGTTGATACTGGAATCAGCACAAAGCTCTGTTTTGATAACAACAAAACTCGAGGGTCTAAAATTAATCGCAGATGAAGGTGAGCCTGGAGTCTAAGAAACATTTTGTATCAGTTTTGAGGCAAAATATAAAGTTGAAACAGTACAGTTGAACCACATTACGGCTTGATGCATGGAATCAGTAAGTCAAAGAGATCGTTCTTTGCTTCAGTTTACCTTTTCCTTCTTTTCACTACAACAAATCAGAGTAAGTAGAGCTAGAGGAAGCCATCAAAGACCACCTAGTCAATCCACCTGACTCAAGACAACATAGGCATCCTGAAGACCTTCAAGCTTGCTGATAAAATGTTCTGCAAGGCAGATACTACTCCATCCTGAACACTAAAGTCAGTATATTCCCCTGTAATATCATGATTCGAACCAAGTCACGATACCCAACAGAAAACTCTTCCACCTCTGCTAAATGTCATGGTCTCCATCCCCACATCTGAATTATTTACTCACATGGACTGGCATTGATGGCATTGGCAGTATACAGTTTACAGAAGTTACACTCACGTGCTAGTATTTGAGGAACCAGTGCTTCAAAGGAAGACTCTAAGCCAGCAGTAGAGGTTTGGAAATCAAAAAAGAGTGAGTAAGACAGAGAGTTGGCTTTTTTGAGGTGAGGTGTAGGAGGTGTTTTCGTTCTTCAGCTATTAAAAACTCCTTGCTTTGGCAAGAAAAAAAGAAATAAAATAGAGAGAGAGAGAGAGGGGAGAAAGGGAGAGAAAACTGGGAGGAGGATTCATGAATAAAGAGGCAGCATGGCAAGAAGTACAGCAACCAGGGTGGCCAGAAGGCACAAGTGTATTTCTCAGGCTGGCTTGCCTGATGGAGCAGAGAGGGTAGTGAACACAGGTCAGAGGAGAAAAGGTCTAATAGTTTGATTTAAAGGGAGTAATAAACCCTTACAGCCCTGAGCAGAGAACTTATGTTACAGTGGGCGCTTTGACAACATTATAATTGCACCTTTTATCTTTCTGTATGTCCCAGTAATTATCTGGGATTGAAGGAATCTTCTTTTTTTCTCCCTAGATTTAATGAGGATTTCAGATCCCTTCCTATTTTTTTTTTTTTAATGGCATTTTTGAGCTCTGGCTTCAAAGAAAGTCCTGTCAAGCCCCATCCCTAATTCTTATGCCTCCTGTGCCCTTGCACACAGTGGTGGGCAGCACATCAGAGCTGCCTCTGCACCAGGGAAAGGAGAGGTTAGGACAAGGCAGTGGCAATGCAAATTTGGGCCCCCAGCCTTATGCCTTAGAAGCTCAGAGGTTGCAGGGGTGCCTGGAGCAGGCAGCATTGCTGCTGTGGGCATGGGGTGGATGCAGTATGGGTGTGCCATGACCAGGGAGCTTAGAGGTGCCCAGGTTTCCCTACATGTCCTAGGGGAAGGGAGGGCTCCAGCCACTGGAAACGGAAACAAGAAGTATTTTGGAGATGGCCTACAGAGGACTTAGGCATCTCCCTCTCTTCTGCTGTGTTTTCTGTTTGGATGGGGTTTTGGTTCTTGTTTTATTGTGGGTTGGTTTGTTTGATGGGTTGGGTTTGGTTGGGTTGGGTTTTTTGTTTGGATTATTTTTTTGGTTTGTTTTGCTATGTTTTATTTCCTTTTCTCTCTCCTCCTCCTTTCTTCATACCACCTCAATTCCTTTCAGCCAGGTTTCTGCTTACCTTGGCAAGCCTGGAACCATTCATGAAGCAGAGTGGCCCTGGCCAGGGGTAGCAAGGGTCCAGGCACAGTGACATCACTCTGGGCTAGAGGAGGCCAGAGAAAGGTGACTCTGCAGCCACCACCAGGGCCCTTTCTCCAAAGCATTGTATCCTGAACCTTAAATCTTGTGCTGTTATTTCCATTGGGCTTGTGGATTAAAAAAAATACAGTAACTGTCTTTCCTGGCTTTCACTAGCTCTTTTCTGAGCAGTCTCAAGCTGCAATTACTCAAAGGTTTATTGTTTAGCCAAATTTGGGGGGAATTTTGTCAGAGATGGCAAAAAGTGTGTTCCTGACAGGAAAAAAAAAAAAAAAAAAGTGATTTATTTTAAAGCAAGACACTGCTCAGTGGTTGTTTTTGTACAAGAAAAAGTCATCAAGGTTTGGTTTTTTTTCTAAAAATATGGATAAATCAGAATATTCCCCTGCCAGCCTTGTTCTCAGAAACATCTAAGTGGTTTTGACTGAAATTAAAACAAAACCCAAACAGAATAATTTTTTTTTTTTTTTAGATGAAGGAGTCATGAGCTAGAAGATGTTGGCTCCAAGTTTGGCAAAGGCAAAAGCAAACAAAGCCAAACCTTGTGATGGGATGTGTCAAGTGACTGTTACAACAAAGAGGCAATCCTACTAGCAACATCTTCTGTGTTCTGCACATCTCTTAACACGCTCATCTCAACCTGAGTCTTTCCCATGTAGCCAAGGATTGGAACTGCTGAGCTTCCACAACTAAGTGTTAAGCCTCATGGGCGAGCAGGTTGACTGAACCAGAGTTATTTGTTATCACCTCAACAGGGTGAGCATGAAAGCAGGAGAACATTTAACTGGTATGTTGCTATGGGTAGAGAAGTTAGGTTAGGTAGAACAGAAAGAAAACTTCAGGAACATCTTCCAAACAATGAAAAAGGATCAATGTGTGGAACAGTTCCTCATGAGAGGTAAAGGATGCCCATTGCTTAAATCAGACACAACCAGCCTGGATAATGTACTGGAAAATGTACTGTAGGCAAGAATCTTGGAGGAGCAGGGAGGGGCTGGACTGTGGGAAGGTGGACTGGATGAACTAGCAAGATTTTCCCTTCTCTAATTCCTATGATTTTTCTTTTCTTTTTTTTTTTTTTTTTTAAATTGGCTGTAATTTGCATTGCTTGAAATTTACTCACATGAGTTACAGAATCTCTGAGCAAAGCAGAACGTGGGGCTGCAGAGAGAGGTGGGTGTGTTTCCTTAGATGACACAAAGAAAGAAATAGAAGCCTGCAACCTCAGAGAGGCTGTTGAACTAGAAAGACTGGCTGGAGAGAACAGGAGGGAACAGAGCTCAGAGGGGTTGCTCCCACTGGGCTGATGCATGTGCAGGTGAGCTATGTTGAGGACAGTGTGGGTGGGGATTAGGAGTTTGGTAAACTGTAAAGAGGGTAGCTTTGAGAGAGCTGTGGCATGCTGCAGTCACTCATGGTCAGCCTTCAACACTGGGCAAGAAGTGAGAAGGCTCAACTCTAGCTCTCTGCACAACTTTCACCTGCTAGTTTTCACCAAAGGATTTTTGAGGTAGAAGAACTTTGGTTAGAGGTTTTTCTCCCAGCCTCGTACCTTTCAAATGAAGAATTTTCTGTTCTGTTTTGGTTTGAAATCAGCTTTCAGAGGGTTGGATTAAAACAGAGATTGCAGAGCTGGTCTTTCACTCCATTAATCCAGTGCTGGACACAACAAACATCCTTAATTGCTCCCTTCAGCCTTGAAGTTTCACACTCAGCTTTACCAGCACACCGCAGTCCTGACTTTCAAAATCCCTTACATTTCAGTTCATGACTGGATGCAGTCACAGGTCAGCTGCTCCTCTTTCATGAGACTCAGAACAGGTCACTGTCCTGTGCTACAGCCCTTTACCGCTCCTGCTAAGTCTGTGTTGCAATCCTAAGGATGCCCTAGGGCTCTGCTAATGAGCATCTGAACTCCAACCTACATTGAGCAGTCCTCAGTCAGCCCTAAGACAGTCTGCCTGTCCTCTTGTACCACATTTTACCATGGCAGCCTTGGAACACCTCCTGGTTTGTGCTAACACAGCAGTCCCTCTGCAGTCATCATGCTCTGGGGCTGGGATGACAGTGACATTTGTAGTGCTGTATTCCTAAGATTCCTAGTAACATCATTCTGAAATTCACTGGGTTTTCTTTCTGCCCACAGTCTGCTACAGACCTTAAACGTGTGCTTCACAGCTTTGCTGGAGCAGAGATGCTGTTCTTCTCCTTTCATAGTTTCAAATGCATTAAGAATTATTAAATTAAAATTAAAACCTGGAGTGACTGAAGTTCATTCACAGCCGTGTTTACAGATGGCTTAACTGCTGCAACGAAGATCTGGAGACTGCTTTTTGAAAAAAATCCAATGTGGCACTCAAGAAGCTTTGAGATCCTCTAGGACAGAAAATCTACTGAAGTCTTTTTGTTGTTGCTAAAGAAAAAAAGAACAACTTGTGAGTTGCAGATTAAATCTGGTAAGGTACAAAGTGTCCTAGACAACGTCAATTGCTGTCTTGGGGATGTATCCTGGCAAATAGAGGCAAGGATTTCTGGAGAATCCATACATCCAATCTGGCCACTTTTACTGTACTTCCTAATGGGAAGATTCCTGTGCTATTCTTTCTCCACCTCCCAGGCTTATACTGGGACCCTGATTCAGACTCCTGACTCGCTAGAACGTGGCTAAAATCTGCATCTGGGGAAAGTAATTTGATGCCTGCAGGATCTCAGTCAGTTTATTCCATCACCACTTGGAAAACAGCCATGGCTTGGAATGCTTGCATCCACCCCTAAGAAGCTTCTCTTCTTTTTCTGACCCCCCATAGCCCTTCTTAGCTACTAGGTTATGTTTAGGTGCTGAAACTCACCACAGAACAGAGCAGCAGGGAGTGACACTTCAATCTCCTATCCCGGAGGCAGAGAGATTTAATCAAGCACTTCCCACAGAGCTTAGGGCTGCTAGCAGTGATGAGGGAGAATTAGCTGCTTTCCAATCATTAGGAGGTTCTCACAGAGCTGTCCCTTGCAGTGATCACACCCTTCAGGATACAGGTGCATCTGATGGACACTGCAGACACCTGCTTTGATTCCATGCACAGCATTCACCCTCGGGCTCTCTCCTGCCTACACTAAGTCCATGGTTTCTCCTACATCTCTTTTTAAGGAAGGCATCCAAGTTAGGATGAAAGACTACAAATGACAAGGAACTTACTGTCCCTAAACTGTCTCACTGTCTCACCCCTCTTTCTAGGTGGTCTTCAACTGCAAGCCAGTGGGGTGAATTCGATGATAAGATTGAGAGCAGCCCTGCAGGAAAACATTTAGGGGTGCTGTGGACAAGAATCTGGACAGGAGCCAACGATGTGCACTTGCAGACCAGTAGGCAAATCGTATATTGGGCAGCATCAGAAGAAGTGTGGCCAGCAGGCCAGGAGAAGTGATTCTGTGCTCTGCTCTGATGAGGTCTCACCTAGAGTGCTGTGTTCAGCTCTGGAGTCCTCAGGATGGGAAGGACAGGAACCTGCTGGAGCAAAGGGTCACAAAGATGAGCAGAAAGCTGAAATACCTCTCTTATAAAAACAAGTTGGGAGAACTGGGGTTGCTCAAACTGGAGAAAATTCTGTAGAGACCTTATAGCTACATTTCAATATCTGAAGGAGACCTGCAGGAAGGCTGGGGAGGGACTGTTTAGAAGGTCTCATAGTGATAGGACAAGGGGTAATGGTTTGAAACTGGAGCAGGGTAGATTTAGGTTGGACATAAGGAGGAAGTTTTGCACAAGGAGGGTATTGAAATACTGGAACAGGTTGTCCAGAGAGGTGGTGGAGCTCACATCCCTGGAGACATTCAAGGTCAAACTTGATGGGGATGTAAGCAACCTGCTCTAGTTGGAGGTGTCCCTGCTTACTGCAGGGGAGTTGGAAAACATGACCTTAGAGGGCCCCTTCCAACCCAATGCATTCTATGACTTCCATATCAGTAAGCTAAGCAGCTCAGGCCATGAACTCAAGCCCTGACATGTAATTTTCTGCATTGCTAAACTGTTAGCAAGCTTCATAGCAAGCTTTGGCTTGTGGCACCTAGTGCTCTTCTAACAGCAGCAGGGCCGAGCCTGATAGCACAAGTCAGGGGCGTTGTTCCCAACAGGTTATTGGGGCAAGGTTACTTTCTTTGGGGGAGAAGGCATTTTATTCAGGGGCATGCTGTACCACTTGCCCTGAGCCCCAGAGAAGTGGCCCTAGATGGCTTTATTTACTAGTATAGGTGCAACAGAGATTTCAACAAGACCTTTCCTGCCAGCACTGTTTACTATCAGAACTCTCTCTCCCAAGTGAAATATTTGTGGACTGTGATTAAGCCAGTTCTCAACCCTCCCTTATATAAACTACATTTTGAGCCCTTTCCAGTTTTTAGCATCTTTTGGGAAATACAATAGACAGTAATTCAATAAGATCTCACCAGCATGCCTGCATTCCAGGTCCTTCCTACCTTCCCTTTCCCTTATGAAGATAGCACAAGGTTCAAGTCCTCCTGTCCTCACCAGGGTACCTCATGTCCAGGGTCAGGAATCCTACAGGTGTGTGCTAAGTGGACAATATGCTAATCTAGTCACTACAAATGAAAGGATGGGTTTGCATGTAAGGCATTCACTGCTCTTGAGTATAGAATCAGAGAGCTTTAGAGACTGGAAGAGATCATCAAGTCCAACCCTCCTGCCAAGGCAGGATCCCCTAGGGTAGTTCATACAGGAACACATCCCGGTGGGTTTTGAAAGTCTCCAGAGGAGACTGCACAACCTCTGACTGCACAACTTCTCTGGGTAGCCTGCTCCAGTGCTCTGTCACCCTCACTGTAAAGAAATTTCTCCTCATGTTGAGGTGAAACCTTTTGTGTTCCAGTTTGTATCCACTTCTTGCAATATTGCTGCTCACCACCAAAAAGAGATTGGTCCCATCCACTTGACACCCACCCCTCAGATAGTTGTACTCATGGATAAGATCTCCTCTCAGTCTTCCCTTCTGCAGACTAAACAGCCCCAGATTTTCAGTCTGTCTTTGTAGGGGAGATGCTCAAGTTCCCCAATCACCCTGGTGGCTCTCCACTGGAGAGTTCCAAGCTCACACAATTCCAATCTCAACACTGCAAGTTTACAGCAGGTAACAGCAAACCAGGGAGCCACTGCAGAGTACTCAGTGACAGCAGTTAGGTGAGCACGTAGGCAGCGTCACCCTGCCACTGCAGCCACTCTCATGACTTGGGGACACACTGATGCAAGCACTGCACTGTTGCAAAACAAGTATTACAGAATTTTGGCCTCAACAGCCTTCTGGTGTGGCATGGCTGTCACTGTGCCTCAGCACAGTTGTCACCACCTTGATAGGCAACCATACAATGTGGTAAAGGCCTGTCAGCATGTGGCAGGAAGGTCACAAGGCCAAACCTTCAGCAGCCACCTCCAGCATTTCATTTGTAGAGCTCCCCTTGCCTGGGTAGCTGAAGAAACAGAGATGTTCTCCAGCAAGTGGCATTTACATGGGTAATGAAAAAAAGGGAAAAGGGAGAAGCAAAGCCTCAGCCTGCTTTGCAAGCAAAAGTGCAGTTTGCCATGGTGAAGCTCAATCTCCTAGCCACGAGAAGGAGTTTTTCTCCATATCTGTCTCTTTTCTCTCCTCCTTTGGACTATTTGCATTCTTTGAGTCAAAGGCAAAGCGTTAGGGGTTAAATCCACCCACCTTAGAAAACACCACACTTGCCACACCGGGAGCTTATTGTCAGCACAAAGAACTCCCCTTGAAAAATGACTGGGACTGGTGGTTAGAGGGACATGGCTCTGCCTTCAGCAGGGCCAGGTGACACTAAGTGCTGAGCCCTAGATAAAGCTAAGCAAGCAGGAGACTTGCTGTGCTAACTCTTATCTCCAGAAACACCTTTGACACGCAGAATGTTTGTTCACTGTGATTACCTGGGTGGAGAAGTTATTGTTGCTTAAATTATTTACTTTTAAACCCACAGTTATTTGCCTCCACCCTTTTCACACTGCCCTGTACACTCCAGCACTCACACACCTCAGTGTTAACTGGGGAACACCGGAAAGGGCTGTAAAGAGTGCTAGAAGGATGGCTCCTTGGGGATACATTTGGTAAGAGGCAGAGATGTCCACTGGGACCAGTCATCAGCATGACAGAAAAAGTGTCATCTGGCTTTGCTGTAAGGCTGCTGGGCAGAGGAGTCCCAGGGCAGCAGAGAGAATAAGTGAAGAGAAGCCTGGTAGAGAGGCTTCTGGAAAGTGAATAG
Organism: Semnornis frantzii; assembly: GCA_013399775.1. Classification (NCBI taxonomy): domain Eukaryota; kingdom Metazoa; phylum Chordata; class Aves; order Piciformes; family Ramphastidae; genus Semnornis; species Semnornis frantzii. The sequence goes on along the minus strand of VWYK01043857.1, from coordinate 1,963 downwards.
GCAGAAAGCTGAACATGAGCCAGCAGTGTGCCCAGGTAGCCAGGAAGGCCAATGGCATCCTGGCTTGTATTGGGAATAGTGTGGCCAGCAGGACCAGGAAGGTCATTCTGACCCTGTACTCATCACTGGTTAGGCCACACCTTGAGTACTGTGTCCAGTTCTGGGCCACTCAATTTAAGAAAGATGTTGAGACAATTGAATGTGTCCAAAGAAGGGCACCAAGGCTGGTGAAGGGGCTGGAGCACTGTGAGCTCCCTCATCTGCTTGCAGGTGTTCAGCCTGGAGAAGAGGAGACTCAGGGGAGATCTTATTCTCTACAGCTACCTGAAGGGAGGTTGTAGCCAGGTGGGGGTTGGTCTCTTCTCCCAGGCAACCAGTAACAGAATGAGGGGACATAGTCTCAAGTTGCATCAGGGGAGAATGTTAGGAAGAAATTCTTCACAGAAAGAGTGATTGGCCATTGGAATGGGCTGCCCAGGGAGGTGGTGGAGTCATTGTCCCTGGAAGTGTTTAAAAAGAGACAGGATGTGGCACTTGGTGCCATGATTTAGTTGATTAGATGGTGTTGGATGATTGGTTGGACTTGATGATCTCAAAAGTCCTTTCCAACCTGATTAATTCTGTGATTCTGTGATTCTGTTTCTCCTCCTTTCCATGCCAGATCAGAGGCTGGGGTGAGCTTCAGTTGATCAAATAAACACAGCTCTGCAGCCTTCATGCACTGTATGGATGTGCTCCCTCCCATCCCTACTAGTGGTAAGTAGTTAAGTCTCTCCCTTCCTGGTACTCTGTGCACCTATGAGGCACTTGCACCATTCTTTAACAGTTGCCTGAAGGAAACTAACAGCAGAATTGAACAGAAAGGTCTGAGTTTAGATATCCTGGCAGCTCTGCCATCACTATTGCACTGAGAAGGAACAATTTCAAGGGTAGAAGAGAGATGGAAATTCAGCACTGGATAACTGCTTAGAAGGAGCCTGTGTTCCCTGAGGTCACTGGCAACATTCACATAGGGGTTTTATGGTGCAGGGTCACACCCATAGTCTTCATCCCAGCCACAGCAAGTTCATTTCCTGGCCTACAGTGTGTTCTTCTAAGTCTAGTCCAGTTTTGGAAACCAAAGCTAATGGGCTAGGATTCCATTACTGGATTTCCCTTGGGAAGCTATTTCACACACCAACAAAAGTCAGTTGCTAGCAAAGGTTTCCTGACATTCAACTGAAAATTTCCTTTCACTCAAACTCTTTCCATTACTCCAGTTATGTTTTTTTCTTTATCTTCTCCCTTAAGCAGCATATTCCAGTTATCTCCATCTTTCCAGAACACAATTTCACCACTAGCTTTTCAGGAGAACTGCCTGTCCCAGTCCTGCCTTGCCCTGGTTCACCTACTGGTCAAAAGGAAGCACACTGCTTCCAATGCTGGGAGCAAGAGCCAGAAGTGATGAGACACCACAATTCCAGAGCAGACCATGGGAGCAGTAGCTGTGAACATCTCCAGCTGCTCACAGCAGGTATGGAGCCTACAGTCCCAGCCTGACAGGACTGGTTGCCTTGAAAGGTAGGTTTCACAACTCTGATGACAACCATGAGGTTATCAGCAACAAAACCATGGGGGAAGGTCAGCATCATATGTCTAGAAATATTCTCCAAACTTAAAAGCACATGAAAAGAAGATGGCACTCTTTCAGGCCATCCCTTGCATTCTGAATCAGGGATACAAATGTCTGAGACAGCCACACTGGTGATCATTGCTGGGTTTCAGCACCACATTGGACTCCAAGAGCAGTGGTGCTTCATTATATTTCTGACCAGCACCTGGCATGTTGAGGCTCTTGCTTCTCAGCATAGCTGTAGAGCAGATAACAGTAATAATCATTACTAATAACATGGTTTGGCTTGTTTCCTTAGACTGTTAGAATAAGGTGTCAGTAAGAGTGCCCCCTGACACAAGAAGGACATGG
>VWYK01043854.1:16550-37001 GCA_013399775.1 Semnornis frantzii | reverse complement strand
CAGCAGTGTGTAATTTTTAGCGGGTCATTAAAGGAAAGTGATACTGCTTGTTTAACTCCGTCTCCTGCTGTAATTTACTCTTCCTGAAACTCCAGAAGGTCTTCATGCTGCCTGAGAGGTTTGCCCATAGTGGATCAGTGCAGGGTGGAGGCTTTAGTCTGGAAAGAGACTAATTTGAACAATTTTCCAATATATCTCAGAGAGTTCCAGTGAGCATAAATTCACTTTAAAAATCACAGAAGTGATACACCTCATCCCAAAGTTGACTAGAAAAATTAATTTATGAAAGGATAAAAAATAAATATCACCACTGGAACTCCAGATTTCTGTTCATCAGTTTGAAGCTCAATGCTGTTATCCTGGGGTTTCGTAGTCAGAAGGAGCAATCTGAGTCTGAACTCTAAAATGTGTATTTCATCACTCAATTATTGTTAAACCTAGAGAGGTTTTATGGATTCATGTCACTGGCTCTGACATATCTTAACACTAGTTCTTATTTTTACAACTCGAAGGAGTCTCTGATCTTCTTTTCCTTGGCAGTGTGCAAACAGAAACCAGAAAAGAGAGTCCTTTCCCTCTTCAGATAAACTCTGACCCAATTTGAGCTAATCCTGAGAAGGGTGACTGCCACTGAATGCTGCTGGGGAGGTTCAAGAGGAAGAGGACATTGAAGAGTTTTGTGTGACAGTCCAATTTAAGACAAAGCTTAGTCCTGAATTACCTCGGTTTTGATGACTATCAACTCTACATTCAGCCCTAGCTTTGTTCCTTCAGATGTTTAATTGTTAGGGATTTTGTTGATGGAGAAAGATCATGTAAAACATCAGCTTCTGCTAAACACAGTTCTGCTTAAAGTAATAGAAAAACCCCAGATCACAAACTCCTCAGTACCTTTAGCCTGAGCAACAGAACGAGGGGACACAGTCTCAAGTTGTGCCAGAGAAGGTACAGGCTGGATATTGGAGGAAGCTCTTCACAGAGAGGGTGATTTGCCATTGGAATGGGCTGCCCAGGGAGGTGGTGGAGTCACTGTCCCTGGAAGTGTTCAAGAAAAGACTGGATGAGGCACTTGGTGCCATGTTCTAGTTGATTGGCTGGGGCTGGGTGATAGGTCCAACTGGATGATCTTGGAGATCTCTTCCAACCTGGTTGATTCTATGATTCTATCATACACCTTCTTCTTGACAGTTAGAAGAGAGCATCTTTTTTGCTTTCTTTTATTATGAGTGGAGGTGAATGAGCACAATGTCTGCTCTGGCTCCAGTTATACGATGGGAACCCTGAAAAGTTACAAAGGGCACAAAGGCTGTGGTATCATTTTAGAAATAAGAAGCCTCAGTGCTGATGTATTAGTAAGTAGTGAAAACCCAAAGCCTCCTGGCTTTGATGCTGAGTTGACAGTGTGATTTAAGTTGTGGTGTCCTTGTGTCATTTCTGCAAGAAAAGAAATTTGGAAGTTTGTCACAGTGTGAGCAATAATAGAATAAAAAATGTCAGTGCTATGACTGCAACAGGAAGGCTAGATGTTATTGACTTCTACTGCAATAATCTTAGATATAAAATAAATTTTTATACAATGAAAAAAGTAAAATCTGACCATTACAAAGTAAACTGCAGTACTGACATTATTCTGCTTTGAAATTAGTTTTATAGTTTTGTGTGTTCTTTAAGAAAAGTGCTTAATATTGAGAAATGTGTAAGAGAGAAAGTAAAGGGAATGGGTAGTTTCTTTCTTTCTCTCTTTCTCTCTTTCTTTCTCTCTCTCTCTTTCTCATTCTCTTTCTCTCTTTCTTTGCTTCTTTTCTTCTTTCTTTTTCCTAACCGGTACTCAATAAGTGACTTTAGCACTAACAGGAGTTACAAAAGTGTCAGCTACAGCAGTTCATCCTGAGTGGAGGAGCATAGCCACATCTTGGGAAGGAGTGCTTTGCCAGGGCGCCTACTAACCAACACAGACATGGCAAAGTGCCTCATTTTTCTGGGTGAAACAAACCATGCCAGCTCTTTCAAGCATCATGCTCTGTTACCATCAGGGACCTTTGCCAAACTGTTGATACAGGGTTGTATCTGTTGCCACCTCTCTCTGAATTACATCAGAGAAGGTTAGCAACATAGACCTAATCTGTTTAATTTGAAATAAAATTAAAGATCCCTGGGTTTTTTCAGTCTTATTCTCTAATGAGTAGACACTGCAGTAACACTGAAGTCTTAGTAGGCATAGAGGAAGAAACATTTCTTGGTATTGCTTTTATTCTTGGTATTAATTTTTCTGTGTGGGCAAATCACTGCTCTTCTCTTTGCCCTTCTTTCTCAATCTGTGAAATGGAGATAATGCAGCTCTGAGATTTGATATGGCTGGGCAGTGCTATAGTGAGTCAAATCCCAGGGCAGTTTCAGAAACGTAGAGGAGTCAGCATCACTGTGACTTAGTTGGGAACAGTCCTGGTTTGTTCTGGGTGTGTGTCAGCAGAAAAAATTACCTTAGGAGCGTAAGTCTGAAACTGTAACTTTTCTACTAGTGACAATAATGCTGTAAAACATGAGGAAAGGTCTACACTGTTAAAGGAAACATGCTTTTGATGTAATCAGAGATGTGTCTTGTGATCGGTTCCATGGTAGCTGTCAATCTGGAAGAAAATTAGGTAATATGGTTGTGAAAGAAAAAAGATGTTGACCAGAGCACGAGGAGATGATTACCCTCTTTTTTTATAGAAAACAGAAATCAACTGTGTTTTTTAATGATTGTAAATAAGACCTATTCAACTTTAAAGGGAGTTCTTGAAATTCTGATTTAGCTATACCAGTGTCTCCTCATCACACTCCAGCTTGGCCTCTGGATAGCCCCTGGATAGCCCCATAAAGTTGTCCAAGGTTTGTTTGTAGCCAAATCACCTCCTGGCTAAGACTCAGAGGAGATGCTGGAAACAGCTGTCACTGCAGGCAGTACCTGCTCTGTGGGAAATTGTCTTTCTGCCAGAATGGAGGCTTTTAAGCTCTCATACTATTGCTCTCATTCCTCTGCTTTGAAGGGAACAGAGTGTATCTGAATTACTCCACTTCAGCTTGTATGCAGACTATCTTTTTTTTCAAAACTACGCGGGCAGCAAAAAGAAATCAGGCAAAATCTCTATAGATTAACATACTGTAAAGTTTTGATCTAATGTGACACATAACCCAAAAAGTAAAATTTCAGAAAACATTTGTTGGAGTAGTAGGAGACTGGCATTATACTTCTTCATAGCTCTGATTCACCATGCAATCCCTACAAGGACTCTGTGGCAGAACTTTTGCTGTGTAGCCCCTGAATGATGTAGCTGGTATGATCTCAGTTTCTCTCTCAATGGTGCTTGGAATAAGGAGTCATCAGAGAACCAACACATACAAGGAGTGAAATGACAGGTGAAAATTGTCTCCTTTCAGTTTTAAGTTATCAGGATTTGCAGGCTCCCAATGTCCAGAGCTGACTGTCTGCACAGCTCCCCGGAAGTTTCTTAATGTACCAGAAACTTGGCTGACACAGAATGGGTCAGGACTTCCTCTTCTCTTTTACTGCATCACATGCGTAAGAGGCTGATGATCCATTGCACCACGCAGTGGAAGCAGGTTCTTTCTTCTGGCAGATGCTGCTGATGATCTGTCCCCAGAATTTAGTGCCAGGGTTACTCCCAGATTGTACATCTGTGCCGATCAGAGCTTGCCTTGATGCTGGTTGGTATGGGCCAGAGCCTGCCCCTGTGTCTCTCTGAAAGGGGAGGAGAGAAAGGTGTAACCTCACAGAATGTATAATGTAGCACAAAGGAGAACTGGGCTCAGAGAGCACACTACAAGGAACATGGTGCTAGCGCTCCCGTTGTGGCTTCTCCCCACAATGTCTCAGGGCTTCGACCAGGATGTGCTCAGTCTATGCGAAGTGGAGGCCAGAGCTACTGTCCAAGAAATGTGTGATGTTGATATTGCCCTCAGTCCTGGAGTTGTTCAAATTTTGAAGTGGGAAAGAAATTAGGAGTCTTTTCCTTGGGTATTCATTCTCTCCTCTGTATGTCTGGCCTAATGCTTAGAGCAGGGGGAAAAATGGTGATTGCAAGTTTGTGTGTTGTATTCTTGAAGCTAGGATGTGTAAACAGTGCTGATGCTGTGCTTGGGAGAGTTGGGTATGGGAAGGGAGGTTAGGATATGTGCTGAGGTTAGATGACTGGAATTTTAGAGGGAGAGCAAGCAGTAAAACTACTGCCAGAAGAGAGGTAAGGAATGCCTTGGAAATAAAGGACAAGGAAGAGAGAACATTTCCCAAGAGAGAGAGACTGGAGAAGGGAGCCCATGGTATAGAAATTAAATTAATTATCACTGATCCAAAACAGTACCTGGGAGGAAAGGATTTCAAAACTCCTTGCTGGTAGAGAACCTGCTTGGAAAGACATGTGCAGGCTCAACAGCTGCTAGGTTGTGCTCACAGGCAGGTGGGTCTGAGGGAAAAGCCTTAGCTGCTCTCTGGCCATTGGCTAAACTGCATGTTTAAACATACAAAATACACATTTCAAACAAGCAATCAGTTATGTCCATGACCAAGTTTTATAACCTAGATTTGTGCAAGGTCAGTTACTGCCCCATCTCCCAGTTTCCTGATTTCTGCATCAGATGTTACTTCTGTTCCTATTTCAGAACTGTGATCAATACTTTAAGATACAAAGTCTGTGCCCCTGTTTTGCAGATGTGTCCATACTTTTCCAGCTTTACTGTGATGCATAGCGGTCTTTTGCTTCTTACTCTCGTCATCCTTCTCCGATGGCACTCAAAACTTTCTCCTGTCTTCCTGCACTCTTGTAAATTAGCTGAGCTGCTGTGAGTGTATTAGGTCTATGGGGCAGTTTGGTCTCAGGACTGCTGTAGCACAGCTTAATCCAGTCAGACTTCAGACCTTTGTCTTGTACAATGAGAGCTCTCTGAAGCAACAGGGATTCCCCCTTAAAGGTAGTTGTAGCATTAGAATAAGTTTGTACCGCAAAGGACATCTCACAACTCCTTGTTTCTTTGACACATCCTTGAACACACATGCCAGTGCATGTAGAAACCTGAACAAATACTATTTCTCTTGACCTTTCACAGTGAGCACAGACAAATGTGTGGCTCAAGCCCTTGCTGTAACAGACTGCTCTGCCATGAAGTGCTTCCCGGCAGCATGTCATAAAGTGGCAAAGCTATGAAACTCCACTGCACAGAGAGGTGCTGAATTCAGAAATCAGCTGCTCTGTGCTTTCTGAAGAGGTGTCAGCTCTATAAAGAAACCTTTCAGCACTAAGTTCCTCAGTCCAGCCAGGAAAGGCAGTGAATAGCCAGCCTAGAAACAAAGTAACCCTCAGCGTTTTGCCCTTTCTCAACTTATTAACATATAAAATCCTTGAACTGACCTAGAGTAGATTTTTTTAGCCAGAAGAGAGGGCAGGTGCCAAGAGTTTAGTAGGCTTTTACCACTGTTATTGAGTTTATGTGGAAGATGGTCTGGTTTTGATGGCTGTCATCAGTAGTACAGAAACAAGCTGCATTTGGATGTGGTGGATTTAGAGTTGGCAGCTCAATCTTTAATGGTGTTCCTATCACTATGTGCACCTGTGTTAAGGAGGAAGAAAGCAAGAGGTATGTAATTACCAGACAGTTACAATTAAAAATAGAAGATAATTTCCAACCCATCATCTTTAAATTACTTGTAAGCCAAACTCCACTGTCTGTAGACACCATGTCTGTGTGGTCTAAATGTAAGTGGGTAACCATACTAGTGAAGCATTAATAACCCACACTGAATAAGCTAACAAAGCTAATCCAGGGGAGTAGGAACTACTTGAATACCTTCTTTCAATTTATTACTGTAATTAACATTTTATTTGGTAGTCACAGAATTTATCCTCCTATCCGGGCTAGTCAGGAAATAAGAAAAAGACTACTGCATACAAAGCCAATAAAAAAGGTAGATCAGAGCTGTGACATGGAGACTAAGGGCTTGCTCAGTTAGTTAGTCTTCACTGTTGTGCTCTCCTTTCCCATCTTGCTCTGCAAGATTCTGTGCGATGAACTATGTCACAGCTCTTAAAATACTGCTCCCTGTGTCCTTGTGGATATTCCCTTTCAGTTTTTATGGGTTCATCTCCTTCAAGGGGCAGTGATCAAGTGGTCTACAACTGTTGAAATGCCACAGTCAGTTAAAATCGACCTTGTTTTTTTTCTTGTCCATCTCACCCAAGCCCTAAGAGCTCTCTTCCTGTGTGCTTGAGATTTTTATTTTGGTTTAAATAATAAAGTCTTCATAATAAAAATCCAAGCTCACATTAGAACCCATTAGGACCTACTACAGAAAGGAGGCCCTAAATAATTGTTAAGATGATTGATATTTTGCTTTAATGTAACACTGCCAGAAGAGCCCTTCCTGTCAGTCAGAAGGTATATGGGGCCATCTCTCTTCAGGTTCAAACTCACGCTGTATTACCCACTCCTATCTCACTGAGGGTTTATTACTGATGCTAATAAAGTGCTTTGATGGTAAAAGACTCTAGCTGTTTGAGATACAAATTTCAATATTATACTCAGAATTCATCAATCACCTGTCTGTAGATGCTTTGCTCCAGTTACTTCTTAATAAAAACGGACGTGCATTTCCTAGAAAACAGTAACCTAACTGGTAGGGAAGTAGGAAAGGAATACAAAAGCTTGTCAGCCAACTTCATGAGTCCAGGGGTTGTTAAGCCTTGCATTGTATAATGGAAGTTAATGCTGGCTTTGGATGTGGGACTGGACGTGACCTTCCACAACAGATATGAAGTAAGGCAGCAAAATGTAAATATTCAGATGAGCTAGTATTACAGCTTTTCCATCAAAATGATGCTCGGTCTTTCAACAAGTAATGTGTGCAAGCAGCACAGCATGCTTGTGCATATAATGAGGTTTCAAAGATTAGGTTGCTGTGTAAATGAAGCTGGACAGAGCTAGAGGAAGAACAGCCTGTTACTGTGCAGGGTCCGTGTGACTTCATGCCTTTGGAGACCTGGGCGGTGATTGTGCTCTGCTTTGGGTTCCACTCATTATGTACAAGAGAGGACTGATGGAAAGAATTATTGATCACTGTTTTATTCCAGAACTTCAAGGTTAAAGGAGAAGTTTAGTTTCTCTTCACATAAATGAAGCTTGCAAACTTCTTGAGAAAAAAGCTACATGCTTTCTTGAAGGAACTGTGGAGAGTTGACTGTATTGACCTACAGTATTTGCCACTTCACCACACCTGAAGACACTGCAAGTTGTGGGATGCTGCAGAGGGCAGATAGCGTTGGAAGAATTACTTGGAGTTGGAGGCACATCTGCTTTTTCCATCCTGCAAGAGAGTAGGAATAGCATTAACCAACTTCCTGTCTTCTGATGGCCGCAAGTGCTAATGAACAGCCTTCTATAGCTGTGCTTGGAACTCACAGCAAAGTCAAGTCTTTGCTCATTGTGCATCTGCTGCTGTTCCCTGCAGGCGGTCCATACTAAGTTCTGTGCAGCTTGCTATGAGGAGTCTTGAATCTGCTGTATTGGAGAAGAATAAAGCTAAAACATAGTCTGGGGCACTGAGACTATCTGAAGGATTGTACAGTGCTGTGACAGTGACAAGGAGAAATATGGCCACTGAATGCTGAGCCTTTCCAGCTCCTAGTGACTGTAGAGAGGGAGCTGCATTCATTTCACTTCTCAGGTTGTGGTCATTCTAGCCAGCAATGTGGGTAATTAGCTATTCAAAGCCATCTGGACTTGTTTGTCTATTTAAGTAGAGTGTCAGCTCTGGGCTGATCTTGCCAATTATCTAATCTTGTACCACTGAGAGCACTAGCACAGAGATGCCTCCGTAGCACTCATTCATTTGTGTGGGTTTGGCTGTTTATACCTATGCTTCCTTTATTTAGCTTCACTATGTGAGGATGTGTGTGAGCTGCCTGCAGGGCCTGGGTGATCTGAATGAAAGACTCTAGAAGGCCTCACTGGGTTTGGGTTTTGCATCCAAGGCACAGTTGCAGGTTTTGTCACTAGAATGATGATTTTCTCCTTGAGGAAAGGTCCTTGGTTTTCTTTTTTATAACCTTGCTTAACCCAGCAGCTGCTTATGAAGGTTTCAATTTCTGATTTATCTCTCCTGGCTCGCAGTCATGCCCCTGAGAGCCAAACTGGGAGTGATTCCCAGTCCAGATGTGGTAGTAGCTCTGCATCAGGACCCAGCTGTCCTGATGCAGAGAAAGAAGTGGGGTGTGTATATATATGGCTGGTTTTAAGTAACCAGCAATGTTGGTCTCGGAAGTCTCTGCTGACATGCTCTTTTCATTCAGTCTGGAATTGGGATTACCCATTAGTGCATGTGTCAACTAAACCCTGTTACTGGTCACATACCATAGTCCCCTACAGAAGCCTCAGATCAGTGTTGTTTTAAACACTGCACCTTTCAGCTTTGTCCACAATTTACCAATGCGATATGCGACCTGTGTATGGCTGATAACTTCTAATGCAATAGAATAAATGTTGATGCCAAGACTGATCTATTGTCCTAGCATGGGAGATGTAGAATAACTGTGCTGGGATAGCAGAGTAGTGGAAGAAAGGGCTTCTCTTGGAATATGTGATAATGTTGTGACAACATCTTGCAGACTGTCAACAAGCAGACTCACGCCGGAAAAACAGAAGAAAACAAAACAAAAAATCCAAACTCCAAACAATTAGGAAGTAATGATTATTATATTGAAAGAAATTTTCGTCAAGCAGAGGGCTCACCCTGTTGCTGTTGACTTCATCTGGAAAGGGCTCTGAATATTGCCAGAACAAGTAGCCTGATGAAATTTGGGATGGGTATACCATTAGATACCTAGTGCTTTAGTTATGATGTTAAAAATACTGATAAGGCATGTAGCCACTATGTCCTGTACTTATTTGCAAACACATTCAGCCAGGGTAAGATACCAGTTCCATGCTTTTCAGTTGTGCAGAGATCTTTTGATTAAACACCTCTCCATAATATTTTCTGAATTTCATTGTCAGTACTTTCAGGTGCTGTGTATATAAACAAAAATATTCCCCACTTCATCAGTTGCTTGGCAAACCTGGATATTGCCTGAACATTTTTTTATTTCCACTCAACACAAGTATTCTTGTCACTTGTGAAGTCTGTATTAAGTCTAATTCTATTAAATACACATAGTTTTCTAAATGTCTACTTCAAAGGTATGCACACAAACTGTATGAATAAAACAGATAAAGGAAAACAAAACAGCGTCATAGTGAAAATGGAAGTTTCACAACCATCCTGAAACAGTGTCTGTGTTGTAGGCTTATTTCTAATGCTTGCAAACAGGAAAGAGAGTTACTAATCCTGACTAATCTATCCCAAGCAAGTGCTTTTCTGTGACCTGAAGTACTGAAATAGGATCTGTTTGTTTGCTTGTTTTGGAGAAGAATAAGTTTTTCTGTGCAGCAGGAAGCAGGACAGAAATGTGGCTCATGGGGAAGAAAGGGGAATTTAATGGGACTACAAATTCATCCTAGTTCTCCCCACTGACTGTCTTCTCACTCTTTACTCTCTTCCCACATTGCAACAGAGGAAGGCTCCTACTTCAAAATTTTATTTAAAACTCCCACACTTTCCCCAAATACTTTTGAGCAACAAGGTTGCTGAAAGAAAGAGCAAGTGTACACTGAGTTGTGCAATGAACTCTCTCTCTTTCTTTTTTTTTTAATTGAGGATTTAGGTTTGGGTTTGCAATTGCTGATTCAAAGAGGACACGTTAAGCAAACTGGACATGGTCTTCTTTTTACAGGGCCTTATCATGTGGAAAGCCAAGAGTGTCTTGTCATGCATCTCAGTGGAAGTAGAGTCAGATTAACCTGAGAGTCCCTCGGCACGAAAATCAGCTTGTTTCTGTTGGACTGAGAGTCATTTGTAAAGAATTTTGATGCACAAAAACAATTACATAAATCTTAAAATTGGAGTGTTATATGAAAGATACAAGTGTCTTCCTACAAAGTTGAAACAGTAATTTTAACCTTAAACTCTGAATTTGTTTCATGTTTTTATTTCATAAGGAAAAATTAACTAATTGCTTTAATAGTTGTGGTCTCAAACAAGTGAAAAAAATAAGACCCACCTTCCAAAAACCCTCATATCTAGAGCTCTGCTTCCCAAGACTTACATTTTTCTTTTTCTAATTAGATGTGCTACAGAACTGCAGTTTGGTGAGGAGGCTTTTTCATATTTTCATGTCCTGCTGAGAAGTCCCTGCTCAGCTGGAGCGTGCTGCTACTTTACCACAGCAGTATATGCTCTATCACTGGAAAAACTCAGTAATGGTTCTTTCTTGAAAAATTTTGTCAACACCACAAGGAATCTGGAAATGTCAAGGTTTTAAATTGTCAGAGATACTTTGGTCAAACCCATTTGCTTTGCTACTGTAAAGCTCTGTTGGGAATTCTTTATAAATGCTGGAAGGATTTTTTGTTTGTTTGTTTGTTGGAGAACTGCGTTTTAAGACATACCTGTTCTTAAATTATATTCTGATCATACAACGGCTAAATATGAATGTGAAAAACTAGTGCCATCTTGCTGTAGGTAAAAACTCAGTGAGCAGCAATAAATCTTCTAGGCAGTACACTGTACTCACCGTGAATTATTAATATCCTAATCTAGATTCCGTTGAAACTAGACGAAAGATTTTAATCAACTCCAGAAGAAGATGAATGAAGCTGTTAGCTGGTCCCAGTGTTTATGTGCATAAGTAATCTTGTTATAGGACTGCTAAAAATTGGGTGCTGGCTTGTGAGTTACTGTGGTGACAATGAGACCATTAGAGTATATAGAATTATAGAGTCACTTAGATTGAAAAGGACCTGTTAAATCATCAATTCCAACTGTTAACCTAACACCGGTCAAGTCCACCACTAAAACAAGTCTATCAGCACCACATCTATACATTTTTTAGATGCCTCCCGGGTAGTGGCTCCACCACTTCCATAGGTACCCTGTTCCAATGCTTTACAACACTTTTTGGTGAAGCAATTTTTCCTAATGTCCAACCTAACCACCCTTGGTGCAACTTGAGGCCATTTCCTCCTTTTCTATGCCTTGTAACTTAGGAAAAGAGACCAATGTGGCCTGTTTGAACTAGTTGAAAAGTGCTGAAGACTATCTCTGCACTCTCCCCACCCTGCTTTGTATTTCCTTCACAATTCTTACCAAATTAACTTCTCAGAAATGTCTTCACAGTTCACCGCCCTGTGCTACAGTGGTCAATAACAAATTTCAGGAAACAGCTTTTGCCAGGCCCTAGTTGGGTAGATTTTCCTGAAGTTTAGGATGATGTAGATTTTACTTTGTGCTGTGGCTGCATGCTGCTGCTGAATGCTAACACATTTTGGTGGCATTCCAGTTAAGCTGAAACCACTTTCTCATGGGAAGGAAAACTTCTGCATGGAGAAAAGCCATACCCTCCACCACTTTCTGGGAATATGAAAAAGGTCTTCTCATCCCAGTGAATGCAAGACCTCTGATAGATAGAATCATAGAATCATAGAATGGTAAGGTTGGAAGGGACCTCAAGGATCATCTAGTTCCAACCCCCTGCCATAGGTAGGGCCACCTCCCACTAGGACAGGTCACTCAAGGCCTTGTCCAACCTGGCCTTGAACCCCTCCAGGGAGGGAGCAGCCACAACCTTCCTGGGCAACCTGTGCCAGTGTCTCACCACCCTCACTGTAAAGAACTTCCTCCTAACATCCAGTTTAAATCTCCCCTTCACCAGCTTAAACCCATTGCCTCTCGTCCTATCGTTACAAGACCTTGTAAACAGTCCCTCCCCAGCCTTCCTGTAGGCCCCCTTCAGATACTGGAAGGCTACTATAAGGTCTCCTGGAAGCCTTCTCTTTTCCAGGCTGATATGTTTCAACTCTCAGTGATTTCAGCTGGAAGTCTATTTAAATCTTGCATTTGTGTTTTAAAATGTACTCAGCTAATACCTCTGGGTCCTCTTTCTTCACAGGCACTTCAGGCAAATACAAGTAAAAACAAAAAATAGCCAGTCCTAAATGTGTGGGGTTTTGAAGTTCTTTTAGCAAGTCCTCATATCATGGAAAGTGTGTGTGCAACTACAGTGGTAGCTGCTGCCAAGGAGGTGAGATGGGAATGCAAATGTAGGTTTTGTTCCCTGGCCACTGCCAGGCAGCTGGAAGGCACAGATTTCACCATGCCCTTGGGTCCAGCATTGCCACCTGTTGCCCTTTTAACACAAAAGCAGTCTGTGCCAGCCAGCAAGAACAAACGCTGACCTTGCCAGGGAGAAGCAAATGGAGACCAGGAGGGCAGTGAAGCACCCTAGCAGAGCAGTCTGGTTTATAGTACACAAAATGCTTGTGACTGGCATGAGAACCCTGGGTGTCAGGCGTTGTCACCACTGCTGAGAGCCTCTGCCTGCTGGCCTTGCGTGTCTCTGCACCCAGCACTGCTGTTAGCATGACCAGCTGCTCTTGGGGGGAGCAGAGATTAAAATTGCTCTTTCAAATTCATTGGCATTGATATTTTCAGTAATATTTAACTTCAAAATGCAAATAATGAATGGGGCATCCGTATATATTGAAGTGAAATCCTTGCTTTATTTTAACTAATCCAAACTTAAGTTTGGCTTTATTAATTTAAATATTTTTTTTTATTTCACAGAATCATTGAATGGTTTGGGCTGGAAAGTGCCTTAAAAATCATCTAGTTCCAACTTCCTTGCTATGGGCAGGGATACCTTCCACTGTACCGGATTGTTCAAAGTCCCATCCAACCTTGAACACTACCAGGAAGGGGGCATCCACAACTTCTTGAAACAACCTATTCCGATGTCTCACAACCCTCAGAGTAAAGAATTTAAGATAAAATTTAAGTCTGAAGTTTAAATCATTGTTCTTTTCACCCATCATATCGATCTATTTATTTCTTAGCTACTAACTCTGTTTACAGTGAGGGAGGATACATATATGCTGCCATGCTGTCTTTGCCTTGCAGAAAAAAAAAGTCTTTTCTAAATAGCGGCTCACCCACTGAAGTGTTGTACCTGTATATCAAAACTCAGGCTGATCACTTGTCTTCAGAGATGCTATATGGTTTTGTTGAGAACAAGTCCTGGCCACTGAGAAGCAGTGATGGTTCTAGGCTGTGTGGTGGCTGGACTCACTAGCTGATTCTAGAGGCCCTAGTTCTGTTTCCATAATTGATATTTTGAAGTTTGAAAGAGGCAAGGACCATCATCCTTATTGATGCTTACAACAAAAAGTCTCAGGTCCCATAAACACAATGGAAGAAAAAAAAAATATGGTGAGAGAGTGATTAGGATTTTGAGGTGCTTGCATGTTGCTGCAGGCAGAAGCTGGCCAGTCTGCCTGCTCTGCTGGTGGACTGCACAGCACTCGTGGTCAGTGGAAACCTCTCTGTGTGTTCTGTAACATGCTGTAAGTAACATGGTACTTCATTTTAGGGTCTTTGTGTGCTTTACAGATTCCAAAATTATGGTAGTGATTAAGAGACTCAGATCCCTTAATCTGAGTGATCTCCTAATCTCATAGCGATTAAAACCTCAGAAATACATCAGAGATGTAGTCATATAAAGTGTGTATGATCACACAGAAATTAGACCTTTCAGTAAGACCTGCCACTGTTTCACAGCAGAAAATGAAGGAACGTAATGCAGCTATAAGAAAGAAACATGATGTAGTTGTTTTTGAGACAGAGAAAATTAATGAGATCTAGTAAAAGTTTGTTGCTGCTGGATATCTCTAGACAAATTTTTGAAATTTGTTCTCTGAAGTACCAATATGCAGATGTCAATGGGTGTTACACAAAAATAAAGCTAAGCATTTCAAATAATGACGTTTAATCTCAGTAAGTGGTTTGTTACACAAAGTAGTACTCAAATATTCTTCCAGGCCCATCTCTATATAAGAAACATGAATTTAATTACCAGGGTGGAAAATTACAAGATACCTTTCCAAGATCAGGAGTATGATAAAGTGGGCTCTCCATAGTGTGTAAATGAGGTGGTGTCATATAA
This sequence comes from Semnornis frantzii, assembly GCA_013399775.1. Lineage (NCBI taxonomy): Eukaryota > Metazoa > Chordata > Aves > Piciformes > Ramphastidae > Semnornis > Semnornis frantzii. Next base: position 22,920 of record VWYK01043854.1, on the reverse strand, counting down.
GAATGGCAGTGAACTGGGGGAAACACCAGGCTGGGAGCGATGGCCTGACCAGCTTGTGCTCTTTAGGAATGGGATAGTGGAACTTAATGCCCAGCATCTACTCAGAATCACAGCTCTAGAGCTTGCTTGGACCCATGCATGATGGTAGAGTGCATACTAGTCAGTGTTCACTCACAGGAAAATGATACTGATACTTTGTAGCTGTTTTGTGTAGACAACTGGATATATGCTTCATGGGTAATTTGGGTAATGGTGGTTCCTGATAACATAGACATGTCCTCCCCAAAAATGCTGGTTTTCTCCTTATTAGGACCATGTTACCATGGAGAGGAATATTTAGCCTGGTTTTATTTCCTATAAATGCAAATTTGCACAGGAAGGTTTATTCTTCACGAGCCAGACCTATTTGTTTTCCTGTGCAGCAACAACTCTGTGAATCATTTCATCACAGTGGGGTGGGCGGAATTGTTTCCACCCATTTCCAGAGACAATACAGGCGATTTATGATGAAGGGCCTTGACAAGTTGTTCTTTTTAATCCCTGGATTGGCTTTTATCCCAAATGGAGGTAGAGTTTACTGATGAACCTTGTTGTGGAATACCTTAACAGGGTGTATGTTGCCCACACTGATCTTATCCACGTCCTGCAAGCTTTTTCTTAAAAGTATTCCCAGGACTTGTGTGCTGGTTCTGGCCCTTGCCATGTCTAAACACTGCCTTGCACTGAAATGTGTAGGAGTACGCAACTTCAGCTTTGCAGCCGAGAAGGAGCATTAACTAAAGTCTGAGCTACTCTTGACTGCTAACCTGAGCTCCCTGCACTTAGTCCTACTTTCCCACAGGAGCCAAGCACTGGAGCAGGGCTTGCCACGTGTGGGAAGCAAGGTTTTTTTCAGAAGCTCATGCTTCAGTGTCTTTTTGTGCTTAGTGGCTTACATGGATGGCTTCTGTGGATCTTCCAGCTGAAGCTAGGTAGCTGATAAACTCCAAGGCCTGCTTGGCCATCGTCTTGGACTGGCATTTTCAGACTTCCTTTGACACTTGATGGGCTTGAACAGGTGAGATTTGGAGCCACCCTTTCAAAAGCAGAGCTCTGTTTACACACGTGGGTTAAGTATTGTGACATAGGTGTTATATGAAAATGCAAATAACAGAGCTAAGGTACATGTTCCAATATGCAGATGTGTTTTGTAGGAGATAAGTTTCATTGAGGCTTTTTTGAATAGTAGGTATTAATTTAAAATCAGAGCGTCAAAATAGCTATGTACAAGTTCTTTGGCTTTTGGAAAGGGCTTGATCCTCATTAATTCTGTGTTCTTTTTCCTGGCCCCTGTAGCCACTAACATTGAGTTGGAGGAGCCCAAATGACTTCTTGCAGTGGTGGAGCATGCTTCTGAGCTGGCAGGTTTGGGGAGGTGAGCATGCTCAACTTGAGAGATCCTATAAAAGCAGATGCTCCTTGTCATAACATCTGGCCTGCTTCTGGGGCCGAACTTGTGCACCAATACCCATCAGAAATAGTTGCAAGGAGGTGTGCGCATATACAGAATGTGAAAACATGATGTGCATTTGGACGTCATTGCTGATGAGTGACATCCAAGTCTGGCACTCTCAGGGCTCTGCTGTTCAGTTTTGTGTTAAACATGTGCTTGTGAGCTGTATGCTCTACCAAATAACACAACATACTCCATTTGTCAGCCAGAAAAGATTGTGCTGGGGATATGTTCCAGCAGGAGAGACGGGATTTTATTCTTTGACACAGACACTTTGTTTCTTGGTTGGAGTTTGAACATCATAAATATTTAACTTCTGAGCTTTCTCGCTCTGATTATCTCTGTGTAATATTTTACTTAATATTCAGTTAAGCAGACAAAATGTTGTTGATGGTTTATATATTTCTGTAATCTATGTTTCTATGTTGCAGCTTCTGTTTTCAAGTAGATTCTAGAATTAAAGCAGTAAGCTGTTATCTTTTTGTGTGTGATGACTTCAACCTTCAAAAAACACAGAATATAGAGAGGAATGGTGATTGAGGACAATATTTTACAAAAGGGAAAGTGAACAAGACGGCTTGTTCATATTGCACTGGCCAAAATAACCAAGAGAACATCTTTTCTTATGTTTGCGGATTTAATTACGTAACTCTCAAATTTGTAAAGCTTTAGGTGGATTGTTCGGATAAAGAATAGTAAACATGGTAGCAAACTTGCATATGTACAGTTTGGAGGAGGAAGGGGTGCAGCATGTGAAACAAAGTTCAGAGAAAGAAAGGACTGGTGGCAAGTGGGTTGGTATTAGCACAATTTAACCTATTAGTGGTTTATGCTGGCTTTTCCAGTCCTGTGTCTTTGCACAGGTGCCTTGTTGGTTGTGGTACCTTCATTAGCCTGACATAAGCAAGCTGAATCAGTCACGGCCAGGTTGTGGGCATTTTGTTTTGTTTTCCTCTATTGGGTTTTTTTGGTNGTTTTTTGGGGTTTTTTTTTGTTCCCCTGGATGGAACACTATTTCCATAGGACTCCTCTACCTCCTTCATATCTTCTGGAGTTGAAGCTGACACCCCAGTGCTGTGGGAAGTACAGTCCCTATGTGCTGCATGTGAACTAAATGGGGACTGCATCAGTTCATACAGCTACTGGTCATCAGAGCATCTCAAATGATAAGCTATTTAATTAACTTCAAGAGGGTAGGGGGCAGGAGAATGAGAAATATTTGGTAAACAGAGACAGTAACAGAAAATGAAAGCATTAGGAGGCATGGCTGAAAAATCCTTCCTAATTTTAAAATACACACAAAATCCTCAAAACCCAGTGAAGTCATTACACGTTTAAGAAAACATAGATGCTATTTAAGTTGGCTTGCTTTCTTTCTTTCCCCCCACCTCCTCTTGAAAAAGTCTCTCTTTAGGTATTTGTGCATGTATATATAAATCTATCTCACATCTCTTTGCTGGTATGCAATAGAAGCTTTGCATCTTTTTCTCCCATGCTTTTATATGGAGGATTTCATAAATGTTTTTGTCTCCTGGTTAGGTATCTCAATATTCAGAGGACCTGTATTGCATGGAAGTCATAGCATTCATGACTTCCTTACTTCTGTTTTTCTAAGTTGCACAACTATTTAAGGTAGCATAACAAGTGTAACTGCAGCACGGTTGAGACTAGCTCTGCTCAGACCTTTATCCAGACCCCTGTCAGCACAGCTTATTCATGACATGAGTACATTTGAATTTGTATTTACTTGTGTGGAAGAAAACACATGACTGGTTTTCAGAAATGGCCTGAAATACAATTTTGTCTCTGACCTAGGACAGAGTTTCTTACTTCTGGGAAGCTCCTACCTTCAGGCTGTTCGCTAGTTCTGCCCAATTTGTGTTATTTTTTAAATAAAAATGCACATGTATAATGACACAGATCTAAAAGAAAAAAAAAAAAAAGGTGTAGATGAACTGCTGTAAGCCTACAGTATCTTATTCTAGTCTTTTCTTCACACAGTATCTTTTGTATTAGCTCTAGCTGTCATATAACTTCAAAGAAACTTTGGTACCCATGCTAATACTGTCTTTCAATGTGCGGCAAGAATATTACAGGTGATATTCAACCAGCTGTGGTTCTCATTCCTGTGGGAGCAGGGAGCACTGGTGTTGCTTCCAAGGCCATGGGAACACTTGTAGACCTTAATGACCCTGAGCATTCTTGCCTGGGATCTCCACTCGTGCTCCAGCCCAATGGTCCAGACACTGTGCTTAAGCTCAGACCTGGGCCTTTCCTCTCCCAGCTTCTTGATTCATTTTTCCTGGATGGAGCCTGAAGGGATACTACAGGTAGTTTGTCTTCCTCCCTGTTTCCTGGATGAGGCCTAGGCATTTGCACAAGCCTTGTCTTTGCTCTTGGCTCTGATTCCTGCTGCTCCCCAATGGGTGTCAACTTGCCAAGGGCTGGTGGCAGAACCACTCAGTGTCACCTGCTCAGGTGCTCTCAGAGCATTGCCTCTACTGGAATCCCCTTTGGCTTCTTGCTTGCTCCCCATTACGGAATGATTCCACTCGCTCTTCCTGCTCCCTGGTATTTCCTATCAGGACTTACATTTCCCTTCTCAAGTGTATAAAATGGTTACAAATGCAAACCAAAAATTATTCCACTTCCCACTAGGGAGAGGATTGATGAGACACAAGTACATAAGTAACCATGCCTGCTCCACTGACTTGGCAGCTCATGTTTTTTAATTGCAATATTCGCTAGACATTGTGTTTATTTACATATCATTGCTTTGCTTTTCTTCTTTTGAGACTCCATGCAAGTGTTAGCAGATGCAGATACAGTATGGCAGTCTGTTTCATATAAAAATGATGCACTTGGGTAGGCTCTTAAATGATACACTTGGGATGACCCTCAAATGGTACCTGATTCAGCAGTGATGTGGTATTAATTTGATTTTTTTTTTCCCTTGGCTTTTTTTTTGTGTGTGTGTTGGGTTTTTATGGGTTTTGTTTCTTTGTTTATGTTTTTGTTTTGTTTTGTTCTTCTGGTAGATGCTCAATTTACATTGCCAATGATAGCCAATAGACGTAAATAAGAACAATATTTTTATATCAATGTTATTGCGAAAAGTAAATGCTGGTATGAAAAATTCTACAATAGCCATACATTGATGAAATGGAAATCCTCTGTTTCGGTTAATCTGTTTACAGAATAATTGTCCTTTGTTAATTTAATGGTCCTGGACAAGAGCCCAAGAAAGCTGGTTAATTTTTCAAGGATCACCTTCTCCAAGCTCAACAGAGTCTATCTTCCTGTGCGTGCACTCAAACAGAAATGATCTTTCCCCTCTACTCTGCACTGATAAGGCCTTGCCTGGAGAACTGTGTCCAGTCTGGCTTCCCAGTACAAAAAAGACACAGACATACTGGAGAAAGTCCAGTGAAGGGCCATACATATGGTCAAGGAAGTAGAGCTTTTGTCATGTGAGGAGAGGCTGAGCAAGCTGGGATTGTTCAGCCTGAAGAAAAAAAAGCTTGAGGTTAGAGGACATCTTCTTGGTGTGTATGGATATCTATTTTGTAGGCAAAGAAGGTGAAAGAGTGCCCAGTAAAAGGAGAAAGAGCAATCTGCACAGACTAGAATACGGGGAATTCCTTTTGAACAAGAAAGTTAGAATCTCCTTTCGGATCTATTTATTTATTTATTTGGTTTATCTGATGTACTTAACGAGAGATGATTCCTCTAGTGAAATGGGTTTTGAGCCTACATGTCCCATATACTGATAAAAATAATTGGTGCCATCTCAAATATAATTTAAAATGTGTATATAAAAGGGTCCTAGCCCATGGTGATCCACAGGTGTCAGTTTCCTCCATGTGTACAACAGTCCAATATTGTCATTGTAGATATTGTTTATGTACAGCTTTTGTCTGTTGCCTACATATGCTTTTCTGTGTAGTTTGGTTGAGACTCTTTTCTAATCATCAAGGAAAAGACAATTTCAGAAGGTATTGTAGTGTCTGGCTAAATAATCTGATGAGTGTCAAGTAGGAGTAGAGAGGTGATACCTGGCATTAGTGAGACACCTGTTTAAATATTGCAGAGTTGGGACATTTTCAGTTTCACGGTGATGACAAGGTAGATTCAGGAAAAGGTATGTATGAGAGGAACTTTTTAGAAACTGTCTTTCCAGTGAGAGACAAGAGAAAATCAATTCATTGACATTTCTCCAAAAGAGACCTAAAGCATGTAGTTTATGGCCTTCAGAAACCTAGATGTGAAGAAAAATGATACTGAAGGAATAATTACCATGGCAGATAAAATTGTAATGAGTTTTGGTGGTTAGCAGATGGAACATAGATGCATTCGGGACAAAACATGAAGTCAACGGTGCCTGAGATAATGTATTTTTAAATGAACTTGATTCCTTCATCCAAAAACCTGTACATAATGCAGAAGTCACTTGGCAGAGCCTGGCTGTGTCTACATAAGCACAAAATGTGGTGCAATAGGAACAAACTGGCAGAGCCTCCTCATAACAGAGCAAGCGATGTCCATGCTGCCTGTGCTTTGGGGCTTTTCTTGGAATAGCTTTTAGTGGAGCTATGGACTCCATGCCCGTTAGCAGCTGTAGCCACTCAGATGTTCTGCTTCTCCTTTTCCTGAGAAAATAATTTATTTTCCATTTCTGAACGCCTACACAGTGTGAACCCATATGCAGTTAACTGGGAACTATCAGTAGCTTAACAAGTGCCCTCCTCTGTGCTAAAAGATGAGTATAGGCTTGTTCCTTTGTTAAAAATTCTATTTTACAGTAAGTCCTATGCCTGGTATACTCCAGTGTAAACCAAAGCATCATGAAACGGTACCTACCTATACAAAACATTTTAT
>VWYK01043854.1:710-16532 GCA_013399775.1 Semnornis frantzii | reverse complement strand
TACCATTCTATGATATATATGTATATGTTTCATATTCATACATATATATATATATATGAATGTGTATAGCCTTAACCCACACGCACACTTAAAATAACCCCACCCACAACACTCAAGAGAACTCTGGCAATGCACTGTGCAGCACAGTGGGACTGAGGTGTGGGTTGATTTACAGGTTGAAGAGACTGAAGAAGCATGCAGCCAGCTCAAACCCAGTCGATCACTGTCAGAGGTCACTGACGCGGCCCCACTTGCCTCTTCTTTACCAGGAATCACTTCAAACCCGCAGCTCCCTCACAAAGGCTAGCAGCGGTGAACGGATGAAACCCCGGGCTGCAGCAAGCTCACTGTCCTCTTTCAGTCCTTTCACCCTAAAACACACGTCCTTTTCGCTTGTTTATACCGGCTGCAAGAGTTCTCTTGCAAAGCCGTAAGAAACCCCCCTCCCCGCAAGCTGTCACCTCAGACTTCTAAGGCGCAAAGCGATGAACACTGCTCATCTCACTTCCCTACCCTTTCCCTCTAATTAGTGCCCGCGCGTCCCGTATTTTCACCGTTAGCACCGGGCCTTTGTATAAATTACCGCAATGCCCCAGGCGGCAGCGGGGAGGCCGCAGGAGACCGCTAGGAGTGCCGGGTCGTGGGGCAGGGGCAGAGTGGCTGGCAGGCTGGCAGGCGCGGCAACAGAGGCAGGCCGCCGGACGGTAACGCGGGCCAGGCCCCAGAGCCCCGCGGACGGTGCGAGCGGGAGGGCGGGCCGGCGGGCGGAGGAGGCGGGCTAGGCAGACGCACACGCCGCTCGCGCCGTGCTCGGCTTAAATAGGGCGGCGCCGAGGGATTCGCGTACAGTCGTGCTCGTTGTTACTGCCGTTGTTGCCGGGAGGTGAGCGGGACTTGGGGGGTGCTGTTGCCCAGCAGGGTTGGGGTACGAGGCCGCGGGCCCGGCCGCGTTGCAGGGTGGACGGCGTTGCCGGCAGCGCAGGGCTGGGGGCTGTCAGGGACGCGGCGGCCCCCGTATGCCCGGCTACTGCTGAAGCAGGCTGTCTCCGCCCGGGCCTGCTGGAGCCGCCACCGTCCGGCCCTTCGCCACAAGGTTTGGGCGGCCTATGCGGCCGCTGTCACCTGCGGGGCCGGCGGCCGACGGTAAGGGGCGGCGGGGCAGCTCCGCCACCTATCCTCTCTGGGGCCGCGGCGTTTTCCCTTCCGCCCCGTGGTGGGATGAGTGTCCTCGCGAGCCGGCTTGGCTCGCCCTCGGCACAAAAGCCTCCAGGAAACCATAGCCGGCTGTCTCTGGTCTCCGTAAGCGCTGCGGCAGCTCTGGCTGGCAGGGCATTGTTTCGACTCCGGCACTGCCCTCCACCCCGGTGCGAGGCGAACGGCTCGGGCGGTGGGACGGTTGCCCCCGCCGAGCAGCAGGTAGCGGGTTGGGAAGCGCAGCCCTGCCTGTTAACCCGCGGGGTTTAGCGTTTAATTGCTGCACCTCTTCTTCAGGTAGGTTGCGCTTACGAGCATGAACGCAACGTGTACTTGAAGCAGCTTTCCGGCTTCTTAGGCAGTCGGGAGCGCCTGTGGAAATAGCATAGCGTGAGGCAAACTGGCCTAAAATGGAAGGTTGAGTGACTTTGACTTTGCAGGCCTGCTCTCTGCTGTTTGGTAGCACTTGCAGTGCTACAGCGCAGGGATTTAGCCTGGTTACACGACTCTTTTGTTCTAGTATGCATACATTTCTCGTTCCTGTTCAACAGGAATTGCAACACTTGAAGCCTTCTGAATTTCTAAAAGGCATGTCTGTGAGCTGTCCGGGGTATTATAGACACTCTCTTGGACCTAATAATCCATCGAAATGTGCCTCTCGGATTAGAGTCTGAGTTGTGATGGTCAGGTCCTGTGACAGGAAAGTGTGACATCCAAAGAAACTGCTCTAGAAACCCCGTGGTTCTATATATCTGTACCTGGACCACGAAACTATTCCGTGTGATGTTAACACTTCTTTTGTCATCCACATTACTTTACAGGGGATCTTGCAGTCTCCTGAGCTTGCTCAGGAGAATTCAAATTCACCTTTCTGCTTCAGAGCATGCTCTCAAACTCAGAAGCTGAGATTTCTCACCTCAAGAGACTTGATGAGATTTCTTGGATCAAGAAATTCTGAGTGTAAGAAGGGAGGATTTACTGGAAAATGCTTTTTCTTTTCTGACAATCAACAGTATTAATCATGCAAAACCCAAAATGTCTGTGTCTTTCAAGTCCCAGGATACGTAGCTTACTTATATTGGAGGACAAAAATGTCTGAAGATGGCTAAAGTGGAAAATCTAAAGCTTGTAGTTACAAGTAGCTGTCGTGTGCAGTGTACTCAGTTCAAGGTCCTGAACAAATGGTCTAAGCCTGGTCTGAGGACTACATAATTAGAATGAGAGCAGTTTCTAAATTTGGTAGATGCTGGTTTACAAGTACGAATCAGCCAACATGAGGTTGGAAGTAAGTCTTCAGTTCTTGAGAAGAAAACCCTCAAATAGCTGTTTGGTTCAAGGGCAGCTGTGAGGTTTGTATTGATGGAAAAACAAAACCAATAATTTGAAATGGAAGGAAAGAGAACTTCAAAATTGTTCTCTGGGTAAGTGACTCCAATTAGTGGAGTAGTCTCTGTAGCTGATTCTCTTACATTGTTGTTTTGCAGAAAATGAAAAAACACATGGGATTTTTTGAGGAGATAGAGATGGGTTATACCTTCCCTCCTGGATGTGTGACAAAGGTGGGCAGTATGTTATCTCCAGTGGGGGAAATTAAATTTTCTTCTCTTCCCCTTCAAGAAAACAACACTATTAGTAGTGTAAGCAATACAAGATAATGGTAGGGTTTTTGTTTTGTTTTTCTGAATCTCGGTAATGCAGTTGATTGAATGGGGTAGACTCAAAGCAAACAACACGATTTTTTTTTTTTTTTCATGTGTAGCAGTGACAGAGGAAGAGGTTCTGTCCCAAGGAGATGCATTACTTGATAAATTAAGCTTCTGGTAGTTCAGTGAACAGACTGCCTGCCATATCCTGCTTCCCTGCTGTGCTAAATTACAGGCTCAGATATGTTAAATATTTTGTTGTGTTAAATATAACCAGTGGTAAATCCTCACAAATAAGAGAGGAGATGGTCTGTTCGTTGGTAGGTGGCTTTGTGTGGGATGTTACAATGCCATGTGGTTCAAGGAAGCACTACACTGACCTTTCCGGGCAGTAGGCTGTACCTTGGCTGCAAGTGAGGGGCTTGCATTTCTGCAGACCCTTCCTGGCTCATGAAACAAGGATATTCGATAACACAAGGCTTCTGCTCTCTCCTGCTGCTTTTCATGTTGAGAGTTATTTATCTACAGAGAGTAAAACTGTAGTAAAATACTCTTTTTTTTGTTAGGCTTTGAATCTTACTACTACTGGTAGCTTGTCCAAAACTGACTGAAAACAGCTTGCATGGTTTTGTAGAGATTTAGAAGAAACTTTTTTTGTAGTTGGACTGTTTAAGGCTTATAGTAGAAGTGCATGATGTCCTGATTGCAGACTTCTGGCTTTTTGTTTGAATTATTCTTCTTAAACCCATAACTCATTAAACTTTTTAGTTTGGAGCTGCATGTGCCCTGTTTTGAAAACTTGCCCTTTCCACCTGGCCTGCATCAATAGCCTAGTGAGGATGGATTAGTTTCCTAGGAAGGCTAGAAGAAAATGTTATTACTGACTTAAAGGAAATACAGGGATACCTTAATATGTGAGGACAAAAGGTTGCTTGATTTGTCATACTATTTGTGATTCTAATCTTGAGAGGTCACTTGTTGAACTGATTGCTTCTCATAGGTACCTGCTGATCTGCCCAGTGTTAAGCATGATGTGTTTTTAAGACACCCTTCTGAACTAGCAAACACCATCTAGTGTGATGCAATGCTGTTTAGCGATCCTGCCCCAGGGTTGCCTTCTGCTAGACTTCAGGTGACAGAGTATGAGTGAGGAACTCATTCTTGCAGAGTTCGAAGTGGGCACTTGAAGTATGTGTTAACTTGCTGTTGCACACCGGGCTTTCTAAGTAGTAATCTTTTTCTGGGAGGGGTACAATAAATAAGTTGGTACGATATAATTAAGCTGTTAATGGCACAAGAAAGCTGCTGATTTGTAGCAATTCGCTTCCATAAAGTGATTTTTTTTTTATCTAAACTATATTTGAGTTGAGGTAAAGAGTAGTGTCATACTGTACCTGCAAATCTGATGTAGGGATGCAGTTCTAATGGGTAATAGAGTAAAATATCTATTGGTAGCATCTTCTGTGGTTTTTGAAGATAATAATCTGATGAGGCTATTTGATGATATGTTTTGTTTGTATAGGCATGGATCAAAGAACTTAACACGTCTCAAAGGTTTTAGCAGAAAGTACTGGATTTTCCTTAATATACAGTTTCCAAGTGCTGCTGGAGGACTATAGTTGCACAAAAGACGCTGAGCAGGTCCTTGTTGTGTGGTTCAGCTCCTGAACTTGAATAAACTCCAGTGACTTCATTGGTGTGCACTCAGATTACTTTGGACATCATTAAGAGGCAAGAATCCAGGTGTTGTTCCATTTGATTGCAAGAGGATTGCAGCCAAATGTCTGAGGACAAGGCTGTGACTTTTCCTTGGAGATTGCGACACAGCTTTGACACATCAGTATCAGGTGCAGTGTTCCTTAAAGGTTTCAGCAGTCTTATCTTCAGTGGCAGTTTATGAAGTAAATCGCTATGGCTCAACTGCTGGACTCGAATCCAGTTTGTACGCTGATGCTTTCTAGTCCTGTTTTGTTCCAAATGCAGGAACATAAATGAAACCAGAAGAGGCAGTCTGAAAAAAGCGTGATGCCCTGTGGATGCCTGGAGCCAGGCTGGATGTCTGGAAGGGGATTGAAGATGGGGGAGTGACTATTAGGGATCTGCTGGTTCCTCTCTGTGCATGGGATGAGTTCCTCACTATTTTTTCCAGAATCTCCTTCTTTATTGCAGAAAAGTGAATTTGTCAGTTACTGTTCAAAATGAGGGTTTATAGCTCTGAAGCCTGGCTGGGCACTCTAGACAGCTCCCTGTATAATGAGATATTTAGTTTTGCTTTTTTCAGTTGGGGAAGAGGGGGCAGGTGGCAGAGGGTAAAGAGGATTTGACCGTTCAACAGTATTTGGTTTGTTCAGGAAAGTACTTTAAAGGGACTGTCACGTCACACTTGACATGATAGACGGTACCACAGGAGATGCCTTGCTGTTGTATTTGTGTTATACAGAGCTTAAACTGAGGATTCTTCTTCAGGTCTCAACTACCTATGCTCTTTTACTGTGTCTTAAGGATAGTTGGTTTTCTTTATGGTTAGTTTGGCTCTCTCTCACAGATGGTTGCAAGACTTCAGTCAAGTTACAACCTTGACTGCAATACAGGGATGCAATCCTAGGAAGATTTGCATGTAGTGTTTGGAATTGGATATTCAGTAGTTCATCCCTTAACCCAGTTGTGCTGCCCTGTTTCAGTCTGGGAGCTAATAGCTATTTGAAAAGCCAGACAAGAGTTTATTGAACTAAGAACTACCTTCAGAACTAACCCAGGAAAGTGGTGTTTGCCAGATCACTTTGCTACTGTGACTGCACTACCAAATGACTGCTTGGCCAGCACAAAGGGCTGTGGGATCATGTATCTGGGACAGGTTGGGCTAACTCAAATTTAAGCTGATTGTAAATGCACTCTGAGATTAGGATTATGTATTTTATTCAGACAAAAGTATTTCTCTTGTTAATAGCGAAAGCTATTTGTTGCACCCTCTTTTGTACTTAATAAAGGAGCTAGAACATAATTCTACACTTTGTCCTTTTAGCCTTTGAAAGAGCAACTTAAATATGACAGAGCTCTGAGAGCTGTGCAGTATAACCTGTAATGGTAAGAAAACAAATCTCAGTGGGAGAAAGCTGTCAGGATAACTCAAAGTACATGGGTGGCTGATCCCCTGTTCCAGCATGTTGTAGTGAAAGCATCTTAGTCGTGTATGGTTCACAACAGAAATAGGCAACGTGTCTTACAGCTTTCTGCTGCCTGCAAGAGGCTGTGGAAACAACATAGCCAGTTTTTACACCATGCGGTGGACCTGCCTTTATGGCAGGCCACTGCAAGTGCTAGTGTGATGCTCATCTAAATATTAGGATAGAGAGGAAGAGAGGCCAATTGGTTCTTGGGGTTGTTTTCTTTGCAGTACAGAAGCTGGCGGCTGCTCTCCTGTTCTCTTCCGTTGCACTCGAACGATGTCTGGCTATGGATAGACAATAGGCAGGCTGCTGCCCGCTGTAAATAGCCCATTGTGTGCTGAGAGTAGGAGCAGCAATGAACGGCAGAGTCCTGCCAACTTGGGCTGTTGCCTTGAGATACTGGCTCTGCTGTAAAGAATGGGTCCTGGGTGCTGTGGTCTATGCGTGTGCGAACAGAGCGCTAACTTTGAGCTGTACAGAACTCCTTAATGGAATTGATACAATGAGTTCAGAGGGATGCTTTTATGGGCAGAAATTCTGGGAACTGCTGTCTCTGTGGAGGTAGCTAGGACGGGCAGTTCTCTGAAGCAGTTTTGCCTTGTTACTAAAACTGTTTTCCCATATCTGTCTGATATTGTTTTGAAACTCGAAGGAAGGAAGGTCTGCTGGTTATATTGAGGAAAAAGTGCTTTTGACCTTGACTGTTGTAGCAAACTTGAAGCAGAATGGACATGTAGCTCAGACTAGTAACTTCTCTTACCCGAGATATTCTACCTTTGACCCTCCAGCTGTGACTTTCAGTAATTTATGTCCAGTCTTTCAATTAAACTGGACCAGACACAATTGCGGGACCTGAGTTTGAAGAGCATGACTATTTTCTTGTCCTGAGCAAACAGCTAGGCCCTTCCTTGAGGAGGAAACAAACTGAAAACCAGATCCTAGCTCTGCTGGCCAGGTCTTTGTATCTCAATCTAGGCACTAAACTGCTTTTGTCCTGGTAAAGACTTTGGATGTCTGATGTGATTGGTGCTTGAGCCAGGTAGATGCTGAGATGAATCAGAGAAGGTTGGGAGACACTGAAGCCCCCTTTCCTGATGGGGCATATTGGGATGTGTATTTTAATGAGTTTATTCTCCCTGTTGCATCAAACTCCATCTGTAAATACAGAAAAAGAGTTGATATGACTTGGCAGATAGTGTTAAATGTAAGAATTGCTTATTCTAGCAGAAAACTGTGTCCAAACTCTTTTTTGTGCTGATGAGGCAGAAGGTGTAATAAAGTAATCCCTCAGTATAAATGTAAGCAGTAAAACATCATTATAGAACCGATAACTGTAGTATAACTGCTCAAAAAAGGTTTTCTGTTGCAGCCTGCTCTGCAGAGAACCAAGGAAATGACAAATAGTGGTGTGTACTACTTTTCACTTAAGCTGAAATCATAGTAGCTCCTTGACTACAATGGGATGCAAATGAAGTGATCATGTTTACTTAAGTTCTCTTAACTGTAATGGCACCACAGCCTCTTGAAAAAGTAACTCTCTAATTACATTACATTCTTAAATCTTTGTGCATGCAGGACACATCATGACTAATGCAGAGAGAGAAACAAGTGTCTATTTTTCTTTAAGTCTAAGGTGCTTATTGTGGGGCTTGAGGAGAAAAGAGCTAAGCTTGCTCTTGGCTCATACATCATAGTGCCCTTTTCCAGTTTCCTAACATGATGTCTGATACACACAGTTAACTTGTAAGCCAAGATTCCATGTTAGAATGACTTCTTATTCTTGCTGTTCACCTGTGTCTTGAAACTTAAGAACGAGTTTCATGCCTGCAATGCTAACAAGGCATGATTTGATGCACAAGAAGCAACAGCATGGTAATTCTAAATATGAAGTCAGTAATTGACTTAAAATTTATTTATTGCTTTGTGCTAAGGAAAGATGAAGAGGTTCTTTGTCAATATGTTGTTTTTCTTTACCTTCCGTTACTACAACCTGATGCATTGTGGATTTTAAGTACATTTTGCTATGTATCCCAGTGCAGACAACCGAAAGACAGTAATGGGTCATTAGAGAAATGCATGTCTAGGTGATTGAAGCCCTGTACCCAGAAGCTATGCTGTATAAGAAAAGGGAGGAGGGAGGGAGAGAGGGCAGTATCTGTAGTATGGGCTGTGTTTCACGGGTCTGGGACCTTCCCAGAGATGGAACCTTTTTCCATCCTGACACTGCCCCCATCCATGACCTTGCTCCAACCTGTCCTTCTGATAGCATTGTGAAACTTTAGGCCCTTTGAACTAATTTTATGGCTTTTTTTTTTTTTTTTTTGTTCTTTAGCAAATCTTTGTCAAAATAGTGGTTAGGCTTTTTGGGACCCAGACAACTCTGTGTCCTGGTTGAATAACTAATTGCAGCAGCCAAGATTTGAAGGGCAGACTGTGAGCTAGGGATTCTCACATAGAAATATTAAATCTTAATCCTGGTGTGGCTGATTTTCAAACAAATAAGCATACAGTTCTGTCTTTAGATTTTGGTGTATCTTATATTGCTGTCCTGCAGCAGTGCATTGTTAGGCAGTTATGTTCCAGCTATTTAAAAACATTCAGACGTTCTTTAGGCCTTTTGTTTAATTTTATTGTCCATAGTAAATGGCTGGACCTAAATGATCTGAATAAATGCTTGGCACTTCAAGCAAGCAGGAAAGCCTCACTCCCCCCTGCCTCACTGGGACAGTGGCTGTGGCCAGCAGCTGAGTGGGTGACAGGTGCCTGTGGGTGCCTCTGCCAGCTGGGCAGGCAGGGCCCATTGGTGGGGTGACAGGGGTGCGGGCTGCCATTGGCTCCAGGCAAGCTGGCTGCCTGCTGCTTACCTCTCACCTACTGGGCAGAAGCTGGTGGATTTGGCATGTGACAGGCGTCCCGGGAGACCTTGGCCATAGAGGAGAGCACCAGCTGAGCTGACTGCTATCCCTGTTTTCCATGGCTGGTTCTTGCGGTGGAATATCCATGTCAGCAAGCACTAGTGGGGAGCAGCCTCTTTTGACTCTTCCTTCTGTGTGAACGTGACAAATCAAATGTGCTTCCTGTACTTGATTATACTGCTGTGTGCTGCTGCTTAGGCCCCCTTGGATGCTGCTTTCATCTGCCTCATGGCCAGATATAAATGGTGGGGGGAAAATAGGAAGCTTGCTAGCATTGAGGAGCTGTGGGGGGGATATCAGCTTTGGAAGCAGCTTGCTGCATTGCGCTATCTGTGCATGGTTGAAGGAAGGGTAGAAGAGAGAGTATTTTAGTGGATTTAGATAAAAAATTCTGATATGCTACCACAGGATTAGGATGCTTAATAGAGGCAAGTTTGTCTTGCAGCCTCCCTCTCTGACTTCCCTGTTTTACATTTGTTGTGTAAACAGTCTTATAGTACAGCTACTTAACTGCAAAAGTTTTCTGTAGTGAAATGCTGTCCTTAACAAAACTTGTCTTTTTCTTTAAGTACACCGTTGGAAACAGTGTTAAATCCCTGAAGAAATCACCTCCTGTCAGCCCCACCTGTTTTTCAGCAGTATGAACCAGTAGCTGCTTGCTTAATTGCAGCACATATTACCTGCCTAGTGGCAGGTCAAGTTATCTTGATAGTGGGAAGACGATAGGACAAAGCATACATTTCTCTCCCACAACAATAGCAAATGGAAAGTGGATTTTACATCTGTAACCTTTTTTCTTATATCAACAGATTCCAGCAGTGGGACAACTGCACTGAATTGCAATGCAAGCACATGAGTTGTTCAGAAATCTACGAATGCCAGAACTTGGAGATGTCAGGCAGTATGTGCGCACCCTCCCGACAAATACCCTGATGGGCTTCGGTGCTTTTGCAGCTCTCACGACCTACTGGTATGCTACAAGACCAAAAGCACTAAAGCCACCATGTGATTTAACGATGCAGTCTGTGGAAGTAGAGGTAAGAGTCACTTCATGACACTGAATTTTGAAGCCTAAGAGAGACCAAACACTGATTTACATAAGGTTGTTTCTAAACTTGCAGTGGAGGGCAATACATTTCAGGGATTGTTGTGTGGTGTTTGATATTTTATTTTTCTTTCTCTTTTGATTTTTGTTTGGTTTTACTTTTTTTCTGAATTATGGCTTGAACTCAGCTTTTCAGCTTTGAAAGCCAGCCTGATGGTTGATGTCATAGTGGTAGTAACTAGCATGGGAGAGAGCCTTTGTGCTGAGAAGTTTCTCATCTGACTGGTGGCAGGAAACTTGTGCACATTAGAACTGGCACAATAGTTTTCAATTCCTGTTAAATTTGACCTTGGGGTCAGTGTGTGTGCTGGTGTATCCTAATTATGCTAATACTTTTCTGTTACAATATTTAGTTTATAATAGCTGACAGATGAGACTTAATATTAAGTTACAAGCACAGAGAGGGTACTAATTGTCCTCCAATGATCTGTGGAAAGATCTGTTAGTCCTACCAAGAGATTGCAACCATAATGTAAGTTGAAATTAAAGCAACCACCTGCTTAATTCCGGGTAGGCTATCTTAGCTTTTGTCTTATGTTTTTTAGAGACAGTTGCTGTTAAGTGGTGCTTTATTATTAGTGAAGTCAAATATGAAAACAGTCTGAGGAGCTGTTGATTAGAAATAAGTATAGGCAACTGATTGCAAGGCTGGGGTTTCCTGAGCAGCAGTTAGATCATTCCTCTGTTCACTAATTTTGTTCTCTCAAGATGCCTCTGTATTTCTTCAAGGTAGACAAAGGTGTGTTCTCCTTTTGAAGGAAGGAGATAGCTTTGAAAGGTTGCGGTCCTTACAATAGATAATTACAAAATGTGGGACTGTAAGACTGATGGTTAGAAACTAACACTATAGGTTTCTTATATATGCTCGCAACCAAAATCTCCCTTTACAGCACTCTCTTCTGTATTGATCAACTGCACCTAGTTGTTCTGTCATGCAATTAAAATTACTGTTTCTTATGCTTAAGAGTAGATATGTCTACAAACTGATGTAAACAAATGTCTGAGCAGTGTGAAATTTACAATAGCTCAACACTTGCGAGCTTTAGCAAACTCTTCTCTTGGTTTCAAATTAGGCACTTCCTTTGCATTGTTCTGTGATACTGAGATTGAAGCATTAATTGGCGCCTTCATTCAAAAGTTGTTAGTGGCACTTGTTTCCTAGTCTTCTCAGTAAGGTTACAGACATTGTATGTTACTATAGCAAGTAATGGCCTGCTACTAGAGGTATACCAAGGGGAAACAAAACTATGCTCTGAAAGTGTGATAATTGCCAAAAAATACCCATTTTTGGGGAACATGTACTGTAAGGATCTAGAGCTTAGGTCTTGCTCCTCTTGGTGAGGTTTTCCAATCATCCACTGAGGCTTTGCTGTTAAGGACTAGTCTCATAAAGCCCTGTGTTTTAGTGGCTAAAATACACTAGCAGTAAAAGCTTGCCAACTGTGGGGAGCTTCACTAGTCAGTATAGACTTGCAGATTCGGAGGGTGTTGTGTTGAAACATGGTAAACCAGTGGCTCTTAACTGTCCATAAAATTAGTGACAAATGTTTATTCGCTTGAGCCTCTTGACAGGTGTCTCAGTTCATTGCTCTTCAGGCTAAATTGCTTGACACTGCTGGATTCTGTGATTGGAATCATTGGCATTATGTGACATACTGAACTACTTGATGCATCATTGATCCATATTGTTGTGCTGGTTTGAGCTAATTGGAATATTTTAATAGAGAAAAATTGTACTATAGGCTGTGAAGGAAAACAGTGGTGATGTCTACTTCACTCAGAGGCTTGCTGTGATGTTTAGGTATAAGAAAACCAAAACAAAGAAGATAAGAGTCTCTCGAGCTGGCAGTCTGGGTCACGAGGGCTTGCTTGCTGCTTGGGTCTCGGGCTGGCAGCTTCTGGAACTAGCAGCTCTGGCTTCTCCTCTCTGTTGAATAACTCCACTAACCACTTTTCTTCTAATCCTCCCCGGCCAATCCTCCATGTGCATAAGCCAAACCTTGGGGTAAGGTGTGGGGGTGGGGAGAAGGTGGAAGGGTGGTTGGGAGCCCCTCCTGGGGTCTCTGATTTCTGGGAGGGGTGTTGTGTGTCTGTATTACCTTTACCTTGTATATTTCTGTACATATTCCTGTATATACTGTATATATTTGCTTGTATATTGTGCTGAGCTGTAAATAGAGCTTCATCTCTTAACTTCCAGCCGGCTGAGTATTAGTCTGGGTCATTTCAAAGTGTGGGGGGGCGGGGAACTCCCAAACGGTCACAATTGTACTAATTAACATTAACTCTCTGATCAGAGCAAGGTAAATGTAACAGCATTATTTTGCCTCTTCAGAAAATACATTTTAGTGTGTGGAAGATTGAACAGTACTACAACTTGAATGAATAACTGAGGATGTTAGCATGTCTTGGTAGTGAGAGCTCAGACTGAGAACATGGTGAAATGAGCAAGATCTACCCAGTTTTGACTGTTTAACTGCAGTCCCTCATGTTGTGTAGACTAATCAAATGAGGATGTATTTTGAAGCAAGTTTCAATTGACTATTGACAATTGTTACTCTTATAACTGTAACAAGAGTGTAATACAGTACTTGAGATTCAGGTTCTTGTTTCACTTTCTTGTTACATTTTGCTTAGCATTTGGTTTCATTTACTCCATTCTTATACATCTGTTAAGATGGATTGTCACTTCCACAGAAGAAAAATAACAAATACTGCTTTCAAATTGTATCATAACATTTGTGTGCATTTTTCTCACTAAGCAATACAGTATTAAAAGCTCTAGAGTAAGCAGTGTGCTTAAAGACAGAAATGGCAGAAGACAATTTCTTTTCTCTACTGTTTTGATATCTAATCTACCTGTTTACTAGTGATAACAATTTTGAGCTGTAAGCTTCTGCTTAATTCTTACTTGTGACTTTTATGTTGGCCTTTAACGAGGTTAAATGAAGTAATTGACTGGAGCAGGTTTCTACATGTTCTGATAATAAATCTTCATAACTTGTATATGAGAGGAAAAATCCTATTTACTGCTGTCCCAGGTCACTTCTCATCTCTGTTAAGCTTAGATTTGGTAGGCCAGCACCTAGTGACCCATTTTGATCACCGAGCAAGCATACAGATTGCACATGGGGTTGAGTATCAATACAAAGACTTACTGAAAGTATCAGATCTTCTCTTTAATTGTCATCTGCTCTAAATGTGTACCCATGATCTTTAGGATGTGCATACTACAGCTGCATTTCATTGAATAATACCACATTCTTCAAAACTCCCTACCCAATCTTTTCAGGAGAACTTCTTGCAAGTATAGCTGAAAATCTTTCAGGGTCCACTGTAATCCCTTGTCTGTAGGAGGGGAGACAATTAACCAGGAGTGATTCTAAATAGTGTCTGCTTTCATACGGCATTGCTGAGGCTTGTGGTGTACGCAGTTGTGCACTGTATCATTAAGAATTTCAGTGCTACAGGAGTGGTAGAAATAGGGTCTTTAGTCCTGTGTCTTGGAAAATGTCTGCACTCTTAATGTCTGTAGTTGTACATTTGAATCTGTGCTTGTTAGATTGCTTTTTCTATTGGTGACTGACAGCTGAACAAGTTTGGCTGTTGATTTGAGTGCAGGTGTACGGCTGTCAAATATAAAATCTTGCTTTAGAAGCATAAATACTTCTGACTCAAGTTCTACTAAAGGATGTCAAGGATAGGTTATAAATAGTAGTAAGAATCTGGATTTGTGACTGGCTTCTTTCTTCCCTTAAGACGCTCAAATGCGGGGAGAGGTATTTAACTCATGAAAACTTAAACCTACTTGCATTCCCCGATACATAACCAGAACTCTAACTTACTTTATAGCTGTGTATAGAAGTAGACATCACTGTGGTTTTCTTTTCACACCCTATAATCTATTTTTTTAATTAAAATGTTCCTATTAGCCTCAAACCAGCACACTTGTTTACATATCAAGTGATCAGTTTTAGCTGTTGTGTTCTTACCTAGGGATTATAATTAAAATTACAAAAATGCATGGCCACCTCAAAGTTCATACTACTTTCTCCTCAGAATATACATGCTGGTGACTTGCACACCACTTGCTAGTATACTTTCCTTCTCAGGAAGGCTGGAATATGGTCTCTTGCTTTTGGGGCACGGTGGAGCCAACAGTGTGTGTTGACATAGCTTCTAACCCTAAGGAGCCTGTGTCAACATGAAGCAAGCCCATGGCTCAAACAAAAGCAGCTATCTCATGTGAACAGAGTAATGCATGCCTCTGTGGAGAATAAGTCTGTTTCCTTCAGCTGTTGCTGTTCTAAATGAGCTTAATGTCCAGCACTTGCTGTTTAATGGGTCAGTTTACTGCAGCTCCCTGAAGTGCTGCAAGGGCTGCCTTTCATGAGTAACCAGAGGCTGTCCTCGAATTAATGAGATTTTATTGCTTAGCTCCGGTAAAGCTGACAACCCCTTTGAGGGCTTACTGTTGTACTGGTCAGATCTGTTAAATCCCGGATTCAAATAACTTGTGTGAAATCAGTTAAACACCCCAGTCTTGAGATTCGGATCTTTGGTTGTAATGGCCATTGATTGTTAGTAGATACTGGGAACAGGACTTAACCTGATTCTGCACAAATTCTGAACAGGCTTTTAAAATAGAGTTCTTGATACTCAAGAAAAATGTAGACGAATACCATAATCTCACCCAGTTGATTAATGCAAACTGGGAGCACGAGGTAAAATCTAAATGGTTTTTAGCATATCCAGATGTATTTCACTGCATATCTGAAGAGTAACATTGAACTCCTGATAGGCTTCACACAAGGTTCTCTAGAGCTGTTGAAAAGTCAGTTAATTTTATTTTGGAAAGAAGGTGGGGGCAGGGAAGCAGAACTGTGATTTGGGTATGCTGTCCTTTGAAGAATTGTGACAATGAATGGGGTCTTAACAGTAGTGTTACAGCTTCTGGTTTTTGGAAAGACAATGCAGCCAGCATGCCATCAAAACAGAGTGCTGTCTGCTAAGTTTCATCCGAGTTTGCAGGGCCTGAGGCACTAACCAAAAACTGCTTTTGTGGTGCTGAGTAATAGGGAGTGTAAACAAAACAGTAGTAGTTCAGACTAAGAAAACAAATACTTCTTGATTGTAGCTGAGCAATGGCTTAGATAATGTTTCACCTGAAGTAGAAATTGTAGCAGTCAAGCATGGTACTGATAGGTCAAGAAGTACAATGTTACCAATGAAAGACTAGCAACTACTTTCTAGTCTTCCTCAGATGAGCTCCAGAGGTGGTAAATCAGGAAAATAGAAGCTGATCTTGGTTATCCAAGGTCTGTGTAACCAGTGCAATAAAGCAAGAAGTTTTGCTTTTCCTTCCTTCTAGGCAGAGACATGTAGTAGTGATCCGATCATTTACAGAGTAGATGTTGGTTGGAGTGCAAGTATGCTCTTGAATTTCTAATGTTATGAATTTTTAGAGGTAAGCCAGTCATTAACTTGTTCTGGGTCACGTTCACAGTGCAGGTTTCGACTTACTGTCAAAGGAGTGGCAAGCACTGCATTACACAGAGCGTTTTGCTAAAACAAGTTAGACTTGTTCTAGTGTTAAAATATTTTAATCTTTAAGGCGCTACTGTCTTTCTGTGGGCACAGACAATATGACATTCTGCAGAGAAACTTATGTAGCTTATACATGAGCAGGTGCACTCTGGTTGTTCAGGCTACTTAGAAAACAGGAGAATAAACCAGTGGCTGGGAAAAGCCTTTAATTGCATATGAATAGTTTTTTGGGGTTTTTTTTGACATTGTGA
>VWYK01043846.1:5073-20072 GCA_013399775.1 Semnornis frantzii | reverse complement strand
CCCCCCTGCACACCAGGCATGCAGATGTGCCTCTGCCTTGCCCCCTCTGCACGCCAGGCATGCAGATGTCCCCCTGCCTTGCCTGCTCTCCCCTGCTCCCCCTGCTCCTGGGGCCCCCTGGCAACCAGCTCTGGCCCATCTCTGTTCCAGCTGTGGTGGCATTAAGGCTGCTTTGCCCATAGGAGTGTTTTGGTGAGCTCTGCCAGGTTTAGTGGGTCTGATATCACACCCCTGGCACCTTAGCCTTGCCACATGGCAGCCCTGGGCTGCCATCACCGTGTCATGCCCTGTGGCTTTGGCTTCTCAGGATGCTCAGACTGTCCTGGCTGGCTCCCAGCACTGCAGGAGGAGTGGAACCCAAGGAATGCCCATGCATAACTTCCCTTGCTCCCCACAACCTCCTGGAGCAGAGGTGGTCCTGGTAGCATGCATGCAACAGGCTGGACCTCAGGCTGGCCTGAAGTCCCTGTCCTAGCTGACTCATTTGTCCCCCTGAGTTGATAGAGGTCACTGTAGATGCTCTTCTGCACTCTGGCCAAGGAGAACTTGCTGAGGCAGAGAGGGTCAGTTCAGCATGGCTGGTGTCACTGCACCATGCAGAGAGAGCAACCTCCCACCCCAGAGCTACCCAACTGCCTGCAGCACCACAAAGCTCTGTTTCTGACCAGGGAATGGGAGGCAGAGCAGCAAAACTCCTTCTGTATCAAAGTCCTCATTGCCCTTGAGATAAGGTAAGGGCTGCTGAGCTGCTGCCCTGTTCAGGCTGGGCTGATAATTGATGGGGGTGGAAAAGGTGTGCATGGGGCAGGACATGTCCAAGGCTTCCAACTGAAAGAGGTGAGGAGGACTTCAAAGCACACAGCAGTTTGAGAAACACCCTGCAGAGACCTCAGAGGTTACCTGTGGCAGGTAAATGAGGCTTGAAAGGAGAGCAAGTCTGACCCAGGAGGACAACCACCACATTGATCTCCAAGCTCCTCTGATGCTCATGGCCACGGTGCCCCACAGTTAAAACCAAAGGGTGAATGTCTCATCCCAAGGGATGCCTCCAATTGGAGCTTCCAGCCTGTTTGCACAGAGGAAAACCCCTTTGCTGTGGTCATGGCTAATTAATTAAGTCAGCTTTAATGGCAACCCTGCTCAGATAAAGAGAGGAGTGGAACTAAGCTGCTCCTGCAGCACCTCCTCAAGCTGTGCCAGGCTGGAACTCCTGCAGGGGAGGAAATGGAGAACACTCAGGCTTGTCTCCCTCCCTGGACCTAGCGGGTAGGAGGAGTGAGGTAGGATCCATGGAGAGATTCATAGATTCATAGAATGGGTTGGGTTGGAAGGGACCTCCAAGACCAGCCAGTTCCAACCCCCCCTGCCATGGGCAGGGACACCTCCCACCAGCCCAGGTTGCTCAAAGTCTCACCCAGCCTGGCCTTGAACACCTCCAGGGCATCCACAACCTCCCTGGGCAACCTGTGCCAGTGTCTCCTCACCCTCACTGTCAAGAATTTCTTCCTTATCTCCAGTCTAAATCTTCCCTCCTCAAGCTTCAGTCCATTCCCTTTCCTCCTATCCTCCTTGCTGCCCCTCAGGAGCATGAGTGTTGTCCTGGAGCTGCCTGCATCTTGCAGGAAGGGGGTCTTGGCCACGGGGACCTGCCTGCAGCCTCAGAGCATCAGCAGTCACCCCAGGAACTGCTACATCCTCAAGCTGCTCCCCAGAGCTGGGAAAGAGGTGCAGGGATGTGGTAAGGCAGGCAGAGGTCCTGGAGACCTCTCATCTACTGACCACAGCCTGGTCCTGGAGACCTCTCATCTGCTGACTGTGTCTGGTCCTGGAGACCTCTCATCTGCTGACTGTGTCTGGTCCTGGAGACCTCTCATCTGCTGACTGTGTCTGGTCCTGGAGACCTCTCATCTGCTGACTGTGTCTGGTCCTGGAGACCTCTCATCTGCTGACTGTGTCTGGTCCTGGAGACCTCTCATCTGCTGACTGTGTCTGGTCCTGGAGACCTCTCATCTGCTGACTGTGTCTGGTCCTGGAGACCTCTCATCTTCTGACTGTGCCTTCCATGGGCAGCCACTTGCCTTGGGCTCTTAAAACGTCAGACTGAGGGGTGAAAAATGTGTCCCTCTCCTTACCTGAGTCCTAAACAGACATGTTTGACTTGACCAAGAGTACAAAAAGGTGGTCTGGGGCCTATTTCCCTGAGGGTGCAAGGGATCTGCTGCCCCAGAGGGAGCTGAGGCTGTGGTGGCAGAGGAGGCAG
Organism: Semnornis frantzii; assembly: GCA_013399775.1. Lineage (NCBI taxonomy): Eukaryota > Metazoa > Chordata > Aves > Piciformes > Ramphastidae > Semnornis > Semnornis frantzii. The sequence continues at coordinate 17,812 of VWYK01043846.1, read as the reverse complement.
CATCAAACCCCAAGCCTTGTGCTCTTCTTCTCACAGGGGGGCCAGAGAGGCCGTTGGCACTGACCCACAAAGACATGTGCCTTGTCTTCTGTGCCTTTGCATCCTGGGCAGTGAAGACCTCCGACCTGCAAGCTCCAGATGCCTGGAAGACCAGTATGTATGGTGCCCTGTCTGGTGGGAGAAGGGTGGGAAGGGTCTCCTGGTGGGGAGAAGAGCAGGGATGCTGCCACACCTAACCATGCCTGTGGGAGAATGCAGGCATCTCCCTGCTTGGGCTCCCCACCCTCACTGTCCTGGAGCTGTCTGATGCCTTCTCTCCTACAGGAATGTCAGTCCTGATTCCTGCTCATGCTCTTAGAGTTATAGAATGCATCAGGTTGGAAGGGAGACTCAGAGGTCATCTTGTCCAGCCGCCTGCAGGGACATCTTGAACTAGAGCAGGTTGCTCAGGGCTTGTCCTTTCCCTGCACAAAGTGACTGCTGGCTTGAGCTGTGGGACAAGTCTGCATGCCTGGCTTTGGCCCCACTCCCTCCAGCTATCAGACCAGGGGCTCAGGACCAGTGTGTCAGGGGCAGAGGCTTCTTTAGGGTCCTAAAGCTGAATCAAGAGCTTGAACCTGCAGGTTCCCACTCCTCCAACTGCTCCTATTCTTCTGCTTTGAAAAGAGAATCTTTTCCTCAAAGGCAGCTCAGCTGAAGTCCTGAGCCCTGCAAGCAGACCCAAGCTCCCTCAGCTTCTCTCCCCTCCAATCACAGCCTTTGGCTAACTGGTGGGAAGGGGTCAAGCTGGGCCAACACAAATTAACCCAGCTCTGATCCAAGGGTTGAGGGTTGCTGGGTGAGTAGGGTGTGGGAAAGAGAGAGCAGAAGGTCCAGCCCATGGGCACCAGAGAGCCCCCACCGTGGGGGGGTGAGACACCAGGGCCAGGGCTTCCTGCTGCTTGTCCAGGCAAGGAATGTTCCTCACTAAGGTCACACAGGAAGCTGACACCCAGGGCTGAGAATAGCTCCTTAGCTAAAGTTGCTCAGTGCAGTCATCACAAGGAGCTTTTGGCCTGCTTCTCTTTGCCTTCTTAGTAAGGGTTGGTAGATGTGGCCTCAGGGAAGGTGAGAAAAGCAGGATATTGGCCTGGTGTCCTCAGCATTGCATAACCCAGCAAGCACCCTGGCAAAGGAGGGGAGCTGAGAGGCAGTTGGGCACCCTGGGCTGGCACTTCTGGCATTTTAGGTTCTGCAGGCTGAATTTTCCTGCCCGTGCCCCAGACCCTAACACACAGACCAAAATGAATTGAATCTGGGAAGTCCAAAAGCATGGCTTCAGAAGCTCAGAATGTGTTGGTCCCTGCTGCTTCCCACTTGCCTGGGACAGGCAGTTCTGTCTGTGGTCATTCTGTCATGCTTTGGGTTGCTCATCACCCTCCAGCATCAGGCACTGGCACTGTCTCTGGCTGATCCCTGGTCTCCTGCAGCAGCCTTTCCCTCTTGTGATCTTGCCCCTGAGCTGATTCATCTGAGTGACTGCAAGGAAGTGGCCTCAAGTTGCACCAGGGGAGGTTTGGATTGGAGGTTAGGAAAAAGTTCTTTGGTGCCAGAGTGGTCAGGCAGTGGCAGAGGCTGCTTGGGGAGGTGGTGGAGTCCCCATCCCTGGAAGTGTTGGAAAACCCTCTGGCCATGGCACCTGGGGACATGGCTGAATGTTCCTGCCTGTGACCCAGACTCAGACCAAAATCAAGTCTGAATTGAATCTGGGAAGTGCAAAAGCAAGGCCTGGGGCCCCAGCTCTGCTTGGGCTCAGCTCAGGGAATTTGTCCTCTCTTATAAGCCAATCTGCAAAGAGGAATTGAAAGGACAGAGCAGAGCTTGGGTCTGTGTGTGAGCTCCATGGGCTCTGTCTTTGAGCTCTCCATGTTCTGATTCTGCTGTGTCCCACCCCTTGAATCCTGGGCTCAGTTTTGGGCCACTCACTCCAAGGCTGCTGAGGTGCTGGAGAAGATCCAAAGCAGCAAAGCTGGGGAAGGGTCTGGAGAAGAGAGCTGGTGAGGAGCAGCTGAGGGAACTGAGGGGTGTTTAGTGTGGAGAAGAGGAGGCTGAGGGGAGACATTCTGACTCTCTGCAGCTAGATGGGACTTGGTGTCTCCTAGTGTCAAGTGCTAGAACGAGAGGAAATGGCCTCAAGTTGCACGAGAGGAGGTTTAGGTTGGACATGAGGAACAATTTCTTCACTGCCAGAGTGGTCAGGGAATGGCAGAGGCTGCTCAGGGAGGTGGTGGAGTCACCATCCCTGGAGGTATTGGAAAACCCTGTGGCCATGGCACCTGGGGACATGGTTTTGTGGCCATGGTGGTGCTGGGTTGGTGGTTGGGCTGGGTGATCTTAGAGGGCTTCTCCAACCCAAACAATTCTATGATCCTACCCCTTTAGAACCCATAGACCAGAGTCAGCCAAGCAGCTTGTGTAGAAAAAGACCTTTGTGCCTGGCAGAAGCACCCAGACTGACTCTGGAATTGTGTTGGGCTCTTTTCCAGTGTTCCTGGCAAGTTTTGGTACCCTTTCTGCCATCCGCTACTTCCGAAGGCAGGTCAGAGAAGGACACCCCCGGATCTAGGCTCAGCACACACCAGAGATGCTTCCTGAGGACAGGAGAGGACAGTGGAGGCAGAGGCTGGGGACTTTGTTCTTGGGCAGTGTGAGAAGCCTGGATCCTAGCACCAAGACTTCTCTGGACCCATCCCTGAAGGGATGTCACAGGGAGCAGGATCCTTCCGGTGACAGTCAGTGAGAACATGGTAGGGAGTTTGTACCTGTACTGGACAGAAGAGGAGCCCAGCCTGGGCTGGTTCCATTCTTTCTTGGCACACTTGGGCCACCTGCTAGGAGGAGCCACAGTGTCTCTTCCAGGGCACTGCTTGTCCCTCATCTGGTGGCAAAGGAGGGCACTGAGGTGGTGGAAGGAGGAGAGAGCACAAGAAAGCAGGGAAGGGCTTTGTTGCTAAAGGTGAGTTGGGTTACTTGTGGAGGAGGAGAGGAGAGACTTGGGGAGAGCTGTCTGGCTCTGCCCAAACCTGGTGCTTTGCTGAGCATGCAGTGGCCACACGTGGCCAGCTGGGCAGCACCTAAAGGGGTATGAAGGGGCTGCTGGCTTGGCAAGGCCCAAGTCTCCCATGACCAGTTTGGCTCTCTGCAAGAGGGACTCATCCTCTTGGGTTTCACTCCAAGAAGTCACAGCTTGCTCTCACAGCAGGCTGAGATAGGGTTTCTGTTGCATGTAGTCACCTCAGCCCTGCTGAGCTGCAGCCATGGATGTGCCTGTGGGTGAGCAGCACCTGCTACAAGGACACATCTTGCTCCTGCAGGCAGAGGGTGGGCAGGTGGCATGCAGGCAAGAGCCAGGGGAAGGGGCTGTGCAGGAGGCAAAGGGGCTGCCAGGGGCAGCAGGGAAAGGGGCTGAGCTCAGGGCAGCCTGAGGAAAGAGGTCTGGCAAGGACAGCAGCATGTTGGAGGGGAGGAAAAGGTAGGTGCAGGTATTTGGCTGTGAGGATCACCAGGTGAAGGGTTTGGGTGTGTGACTTGGTCCTTCCTCTGCCTCCCAACCTGGAGCTGGCTTGGTCCCTCCTCTGCCTCCCACCCTGGAGCTGGCTGGGAGGAGATGCCAAGTGAGGAGATGCCCATGGCTGGGGCTTGAGGGGCTGGAGGGGACCCAGAATGGGAGGTGGAGGGGAAAATGAGAAGGAAGTGGCTCAGGTTCTTCCCTGTCTCAGTGCCTTCCTGATCACTCAAGGGCATTATTCCTGAGGGGTTTTCTTCACTCCCAAGTCCAGTAACAGCACAAATGTGAGATTGTTAAGCACTTAGGGTCCAGATCCACAAAGGCCTGCCCAGAACACCTGTGTGGATCTGCTCAAGGGCTTGGCAGGAACAGTCTGAGGCAGTGCAAGGAGAGAGAGGAGGTTTGGGTCTTGCCTTGCAATATAATGTGTGTGGGGCTGTACTTAAGCCCCTGTGTCACTGCTGCTAAGAGAGGGCACTGTGCAATTGTGCAGTCAGACAGGCAGCAGTGAAGAGCAAGAGAGAGAGGGATGTGCAGGCTCTGTAGGGGCTGCAGCAGCTACCTAGCCAGGATGAGGACTTCTGTGGAGGAGGGGAACAGAGAAAACATGCTGGAAGCTTCTAATAAAGATCTATCTCATGAATACTTTCCTGTCTGCCTTGCTTGTGTGAGTACTGAGTGCTACAGAATGAGAACTCAGCCCTCTGGGTACCAACCTGGAGGAGCCCATGTGCTGGTGGAGGGGCTGGTGAGTCTGCAGGGAGGTGAGCTGCTTCTCCTCTTGCTTGCCTCAGTCCCCATGCCTGCCCCTCTGAGACACATCTTGGCTGTCACCAGTCACTAACAGCCTGATCCAGAGAGCCCTGCCCTCTCTCCTGTCTCAAAAGCACTCAAGCACAGTTCCATCCTTGCCAAACCTCCAGCCAGCTCCTCCTGGGCCCCCCTGAGCAGATCAGTGAGCACAAGTCAATGAACAGCAGCAGCTCCTGGGTTGGATCCTTGGGGTCTCATCACCTCCCCAGGCCCCTCAGTGCAGCCAAGCTCTCCAGAGCTGCATCCTGGAATGCCTGGCACTGCAGCCTGGCAGGTTTGCCCAGCAGAGCTTGCTGCCTCCACAGAGCAGGAGCATGGTGGGCAGAGGGGAGGCTGAAGCATCCTCCTGTGCTCAGTTGTACTCTTTATCCAGCCAAAGCTCTCTTCTGAGGGGAGGCTGAGAGCTGTAGGACTGGAGAGGAGAAGCCTGAGAGGGGATCTGATCAATGCTCAGCAAGAGCTAAAGGGTGGGGGGCAAGAGGATGGGGCCAGACTCTTGCCAGTGGTGCCCAGTGCCAGGATAAGGGGCAACAGGCACAGATTGAAACCCAGGAGATTCCATTTGAACCTGAGGAGAAACTTCTTTGGTATGAGGGTGCTGGAGCCCTGGAGCAGGCTGCCCAGAGAGGCTGTGTGGAGTCTCCTTCCCTGGAGAGCTTCCAAACCCACCTGACCATCGTGATGCTGCTGTGGGTGTCCCTGCTTTGGCAGGGGGTTGGTCTGGATGATCTCCAGACCTTCCCTTCCAGCCCTGAGCTGTGAGTGTGATGCAGCATCTGCCCCTGCTAGAAGTCACTGAAGGTGCTGGCTGATCCACCAGGCTACAGGTGCATTTCACACTCCTTTTGATCTCTGCTGGAAGGAGTGCCTGAGATCAATATTTCAGATGTTTTCAGCCCACTGCAGAAGCAAAAGGAAATGCTGAAAGAGCTTCTTGGCCTCAGGAGATCAGCTCAGGGGGGGTGGGATGTCCACTGCACTCCATCAAGCAGCAGTGTCTGCAGGGTCCTTCAAGGAAACCAGCCTGGATCTGCCACCACTCTTAATGCTTGCTTGATTTTATAGAATCAGAGAATGGGAAGGTTGGAAGGGACCACAAGGATCAGCCAGTTCCAACCCCCTGCCATAGGCAGGGACACCTTCCACTAGCACAGGTCACTCAAGGCCTCCTCCAACCTGGTCTTGAACACCTCCAGGGAGAGACCTTTTAAGCTCTCTCCCTGGTCAGGTCGTTTTGGCAGTGTCTCAGGCCAGGAGGAGGAGCTGGGAGCTCAGCACCCTTTCCAGCAGCAGCAGCAGCACAGCAGAAACAACCTTCCCAGTGCATCCTCGCTGCTGGGAGTCTGCTTGGCCTCCACCAAAGAAGAGTGGCAGGGCTGGAGGTGGGGGCTGTGCCATCCCACCCCACTTCTTTGCCTTGCACGTAGCTCCCACATCTGACACTTTGTGTTGCCAAGCAGATGAAAAAGTCAGGCAGGTGCATGCCCAAGAAGTGCCCCTGGGCCTCATCGTCATGTGCCAGGCGGCTGCGGGGTCCTGGCTGTGCCACCCCCACCCCCCTCTCACCCCTCTTCTGCAGCAATCCATTTTGTCACAGCAGCTCCTTCCCTCTCCTTTTGGTTTCAGCTCTCTGTAATAAAAGCAGAGCAGAGCTTCCCCTGGACATTTCATTGCTGAGTGATGTCTGTCTTCTCCCCGCACTTCAGAGGCATTCCTGAGGGCTGTGCCAGGCAAACCCACGAGTGCCAGCACAGACAGAGGGCACAGCAGTGACCTCCCTCTTACCCAGGGCTCTCAGAAATGCCATTCGCTTCGGGCAGTGGGGAGAAGGTGCCATATTCTCCCAGCCACAGGGCAGTGAGGCAGCTGCTCAGATGTCAGACCAAATCCTGCACATCCTCAGCTCCTAAAGGGCTCTGCCAGGCAGGTGCTGGAGTTTTCCAAGCAGGTTTGCCCAGCAGACCTTTCCCTGACCTCAGCTGTGGTTTCAGGTAGCTGCTCACAAGAAGAGACAAGGAACACCCAAACCTCAAGTGCCAGGGTGAAAAAGATCAGCAAGTCCACAGTGAGCAAGGGAGCAGGAGCTGGTTGGGTGGGCAGCTATGCCACAGCTATGCCATGAGCCCAAGCTGCTAGGCCTTTGCCTCCAAACTCCTGAATGCAAAGCAGTAGGTCACAGGCTACATTTTCTGGCTTTTAAAAAAAAAAAAAAAACAACTCTCTGCTGGCTTTTTTTTTTTTTTTTGGGTTATTTTCCCTTTTTTTGAGGGTCTGGGAGTTGGGAATTGTGGCTCAGAGAGGAATAGCACAGCTCATGGTGCTGCAATCACTGCTCTGGCTTTCCAGCTCTGGTTTCAGACAGTGGGGGCACCTGAGTCAGGACTTTTAGCACTTGGAGGGAGTGGAGGGGTGGAGAGATCATTTGTCAGAGGGTGAATTGTTGGCAGCCAATGTCAGCTCATGCCTGTCATCTGTGAATAAAGACACAGCTATCCTGTGACCAGTGGGATGTGCACAGGCTTGCTGGCAGCTCCAGAGCATTGGGGCTGCAGTCTGTGGGTGACCTGGCTCAGATCATAGTCAGGCTCTGAAGGAAGAGTTCATTTTACAGGAGGTGAGAGGTGTTTTGTGTCTTTAGGGGGTCTACAGCTTCCAGGTTAATGCAACCTGCACCGAGACAACTACTGCCACTACAATAAACCCTCTGGTTTTAAATCCTGACCCTGCTGGTGGAGGGAAAGGCAGGGAGTGGAGTTTTCATGGCCATAGGGCAGGTGTCCATGAGCAGAGCTCCCAAACACAGTCCTGTTCCCACCTCCCAGGGTGGCACCTGGGTCAGCATCTGGATAGAAGCACTGAATGAGACTGGTAAGGGTGCAAGGGACCTCTGGAGATGGTCAAGTCCAACCCCTCTGCCACAGCAGGACCCCCTAGGGCAGGCCACACAGGAATATGGCCAGGTGGGGGTTGAAATTCTCCAGAGAAGGAGACTCCACAACCCCTCTGGGCAGCCTGCCACCCTCACAGCAAAGAAGTTTTCCCTCCTGATGAGGTAGAACCTCCTGTGCCCCAGTTTGTATCCACTGCACCTTGCCAGGGGATAGGAAACCACTGGGTGAAAAGCAATGCCCAACAAAACCCAACCAGCTCAGCAGGGTAACCAGGCTGTGCTGTGGAGCTTGGGTGCAGGTCTTGAGCAATTTGATGCTTATAGGGGCTGGTGTGGGGACATTTTTAGGGCTTGTCCACACACACAAACTGCTCTGCATTAACTATTCCAGCCCAGCAAAGCCATAAAACAGAGACAGAGAGCAGGGGGGAAAAAAATGCTGCTTCTAGAGGAGTTAAACCCAGCTGGGAAAGGGTAGAAGTAAAACTCCTTTAGCTGCTTGTATGGTAGGGGCTGAGCAACTATTCCAGTGGCAGTTTGTTGTCCCAGTGCTATCCTCTAGGCATTAAGGGAAGGAGATGTGGCAGGGAGCAGGCTGCAATGGTCAACTGGACAGCAGCATTCAGGAATGGGACTCTGAGGTCCTGTGCAACTATTCCAGTGGCAGTTTGTTGTCCCAGTGCTATCCTCTAGGCATTAAGGGAAGGAGATGTGGCAAGGAGCAGGTTGCAATGGTCAACTGGACAGCAGCATTCAGGAATGGGACTCTGATAGCAAAGAAGATATGGCAGGGAGCAGGCTGCAATGGTCAGCTGGACAGCAGCATTGAGGGATGAGAATCTGAGGTCCTGTCCAACTATACCAGTAGCAGTTTGGTCTTCCAATCCTTAATCTCTAGAGGATAGCAAAGAAGATATGGCAGGGAGCAGGCTGCAATGGTCAACTGGACAGCAGCATTCAGGAATGGGACTCTGAGGTCCTGTGCAACTATTCCAGTGGCAGTTTGCTCTTCCAATCCTTAATTCCTCGAGGATAGCAAAGAAGATATGGCAGGGAGCAGGCTGCAATGGTCAGCTGGACAGCAGCATTGAGGGATGAGAATCTGAGGTCCTGTCCAACTATACCAGTAGCAGTTTGGTCTTCCAATCCTTAATCTCTAGAGGATAGCAAAGAAGATATGGCAGGGAGCAGGCTGCAATGGTCAACTGGACAGCAGCATTCAGGAATGGGACTCTGAGGTCCTGTGCAACTATTCCAGTGGCAGTTTGCTCTTCCAATCCTTAATTCCTAGAGGATTGCAAAGAAGATATGGCAGGGAGCAGGCTGGAATTGTCAACTGGACAGTAGCATTGAGGGATGGGACTCTGAGGTCTCTTGGTGCAAACCCCTGCTGGTGCTCGTTTGCAAAGGGCATGCTCACATTCCATCCTGAAACACTATGTTCTGTGCTGGGCAGCAGCTGGAAGCAGCTCACTCTGCCCCAGGAGGCCTGCAGGAACAAGGCAATAAGTCAGGCAGAGAGGCATGGAGATGGCCTGGAGAGGCATGGAGCTGGGGAGCTGAAATTGGAGCCCAACGGACCGCGGCAGCTGCGCACAAAGACACAGGCTGGAAGCGTGAGAAAGCAGCACGTTGAAAGGGCAGCCTGTGAGAGAGTGACAAATTTAGCCCAGATGTAGCCAGGGAGGGAAGCTGCCACTCCAGGGGCCTGAGTAAAATTGCTTTAGAAGCTGTTGTGTCTCAGCAGTGCTCCAAAAGTAGGACCTTGCACCTCGCTCTGGGTGGCCCTGTGGATGGAATCTCAGAGTGCTGGGTTTGGAAGGGACCCTCTGGAGGTCATTCAGCTCAAATCCTCCCCTGCTAAAGCAGGGCACTCACAGCAGCTTGCCCAGCATCACAATGACCGGGTGGAGTTGGAAGCTCTCCAGTGAAGGAGACGCCACACAACGTCTCTGGGCAGCCTGCTCCAGGCCTCCAGCACCCTCCTGGCAAAGAAGGTTCTCCTTAAATTCAAGTGAAACCTCCTGGCTCTCATTCTGTGCCAGCTGCCCCTTGTCCTGGCACTGGGCACCACTGAAAAGAGCCCAGCCCCATCCTCTTGTCCCCCACCCTTTGGCTAATGCTCAGTATTGAGAAGATCCTTTCTCAGACTGCTCTTCCCCAGGCAAACAGCCTCACATCTCTCAGTTGGAGGAGTTCTCTGAGATCAAGTCCAGCCACTAAGCTGCAGGGACAGAAGTGACCTCCAGGTGCCTGGATGCAGCTCTCAGGATGATATTCCCTTGCCAAGCAAGTCCCTCCCATCACCATGTCCCCATGCCTGTCATGAAGTGAGATCAGGCTGACAGAACTGGAGCCAAACTCTGAGCCCAGGGTGAGCTCAGCTCCGTGTGTGACCCTGGCACTGCCACTCAGTTCACCCCAGCTGGAGAGCAACCAGCACAGACCACCCCATCCCAGCATGGCACAGGCCTTGCCAGCTGCACCAGTGCCACTTGGAGCCACCCAGCTGAGTTCCCAGAGCATCCTCCCACCTGCAGCCCAGCACACAGGGTTGAAGCAAAGTCCGAGGAGCTTGGGCATGAAACCTGCAGCCAGGTCTCATTGCCTGACAAATGCAGGGCAGACTTTGCTCTAGGATTAGCTGTTTACAAGTGCCTGACCTGAAGTAAAAGCAGTCAGCACTCTTGGAAATCTTCCCAGACCTAGGACCTCAAAGCCCTGAAGGAAGGAAGGGCAGGAGCAATGGACAGCATCTCACCTCCATTACACCAGAGGATGGCAAAGAAAGAGAGAAGCCCTCCAGAAGAATCTGTATTGCAATTGCTGCAGTCACACAGAAATGCACCAAGAGAGCTTCCTCAGCAACAGGGAGAAGCTTTCCCCAGAAGAATCTGCATTGCAATTGCTGCAGTCACACAGAAATGCACCAGAGAGCTTCCCCAGCAACAGGGAGAAGCTTTCCCCAGAAGAATCTGCATTGCAATTGTTGCAGTCACACAGAAATGCACCAAGAGAGCTTCCCCAGCAACAGGGAGAAGCTTTCCCCAGAAGAATCTGCATTGCAATTGCTGCAGTCACACAGAAATGCACCAGAGAGCTTCCTCAGCAACAGGGAGAAGCTTTCCCCAGAAGAATCTGCATTGCAATTGCTGCAGTCACACAGAAATGCACCAGAGAGCTTCCCCAGCAACAGGGAGAAGCTTTCCCCAGAAGAATCTGCATTGCAATTGTTGCAGTCACACAGAAATGCACCAAGAGAGCTTCCTCAGCAACAGGGAGAAGCTTTCCCCAGAAGAATCTGCATTGCAATTGTTGCAGTCACACAGAAATGCACCAAGAGAGCTTCCTCAGCAACAGGGAGAAGCTTTCCCCAGAAGAATCTGCATTGCAATTGCTGCAGTCACACAGAAATGCACCAGAGAGCTTCCTCAGCAACAGGGAGAAGCTTTCCCCAGAAGAATCTGCATTGCAATTGCTGCAGTCACACAGAAATGCACCAGAGAGCTTCCCCAGCAACAGGGAGAAGCTTTCCCCAGAAGAATCTGCATTGCAATTGTTGCAGTCACACAGAAATGCACCAAGAGAGCTTCCTCAGCAACAGGGAGAAGCTTTCCCCAGAAGAATCTGCATTGCAATTGTTGCAGTCACACAGAAATGCACCAAGAGAGCTTCCTCAGCAACAGGGAGAAGCTTTCCCCAGAAGAATCTGCATTGCAATTGCTGCAGTCACACAGAAATGCACCAGAGAGCTTCCCCAGCAACAGGGAGAAGCTTTCCCCAGAAGAATCTGCATTGCAATTGTTGCAGTCACACAGAAATGCACCAGAGAGCTTCCTCAGCAACAGGGAGAAGCTTTTCCCTTCAGCCACACTCTTGCAGCACTGTTGCAACCCAATTTTCCAACCCCTGGTGACCATCTTTAAAGCCAAGGTGGTGACAGCAGCTCATGAGCTTGCTCCCCGTGTGCTGTGTGCTTCCTAATGCACTTTTGTTCTGAATAAATAAGTCTTTTTTTTTTTAATGATGTGGGAAAAGGGAGGGGTTATTGGTATAGAATTCTTCCCCAACTGAAAGTCAACCTGAAACAAAACCAACAAACAGCAAGAAGACCCAAACCAACACACACCCACCCTGCAACAAGCCCATTCTACATCATCCACAGCTAGAAAAAAATTAAATAGAGCTCCAAGCTGGCCACATGTACACATTAAATAGAGAGAATGCACTCAAACCTTGCCTGTAAACTTCGTTGATACCTTCTAAAAACCAAAAATAAGGTCAAACTTGATACAGAGATATTCAAGTACAAAAAGCTCCTCCCCCAGATTGTTCTGTTTGCACTAGTGAAAGAACACCCCAAAAAAAAAAAAAAAAAAAGAGAGGGTTTGGGGGGGTTTTGTTGTTGTTGTTGTGTGAATATGTTTGGTTTGCAGCCTCCCTAGGGACCAAAGGTTAAGGATTTGGAGCCTCAGGTAAAACTATTTGGATTTGTTGCTGACTTTCTATGTGCTAAAGGCTTAAGAGGCTGGAAAATGATAGCACTGAGACTCTGTCCCCTGTTATTTGTGTCCTGGTCTTGCTGCTGCTCTGGAGGGGAGAAGGTTGCAGCCCACACCAGCATATTGCTCTGCTCTGGAGTGTTGTGGCTGTGTGTGAGTTTGGCTTGCAGTGAGTTTTCTTCCTTCCCCCCCTGCCTAGATACTCCTGGAATCACAGAATGGGTTGGGTTGGGAGGGACCTTAAAGATCATCTAGTTCCAAATTCACCTCCCACTAGCCCAGGTTGCTTAAGCCCTCATCCATCCTGGCCTTGAACACCTCCAAAGAGGAGGAATGAGAAGTCTCATGCCAATCTGACCTGAAACACCTTCAAGGAGGAGGAATGAGAAGCCTCATGCCTTGAACACCTCCAAGGAGGAGGAATGAGAAGCCTCATTGCCAACCTGGCCTTGAACACCTCCAAGGAGGAGGAATGAGAAGCCTCATGCCATGAACACCTCCAAGGAGGAGGAATGAGAAGCCTCATTGCCAACCTGGCCTTGAACACCTTCAAGGAGGAGGAATGAGAAGCCTCATTGCCAACCTGGCCTTGAACACCTTCAAGGAGGAGGAATGAGAAACCTCATTGCCAAACTGGCCTTGAACACCTTCAAGGAGGAGGAATCCACAACCTCCCTGGCAGCCTGTTCCAGAATTCAGTGCAGAGTGGTGGGAGGAAAGGACACAGCCCCACGAGAGGGGTCCAGGGCATCTTTGCCAGCCAAGACCCTGGTAGACACAAACCACCTGGCAGCACATTTCTTGGTTTCACCTGCCAAGGTGCCAGGCTCAGAATATTGCAGGTCACCACCATGGGTTTTTTGAGCCAGCACTGGCAGGGAAGAAGTTTTTTTGCATGAAGTGGGAAGAACATCCCATAATAAACATCCCATTCTGCCCGGATCTGGGGGGGGGGGGGGGGGGTGGGCCTCCACACCACGTCTGCCA
>VWYK01043842.1:0-10890 GCA_013399775.1 Semnornis frantzii | reverse complement strand
GCAGCCACTTTGCATCCACTGCAGCTCATTCACAGCCAAAGTCACCACTGATCAAACAAAAGAATCAATTTAGTTTCAGTCAAACAGGGGGGTCAATTCTGAAAAGCAGTGAACACCTGTAAGTGAAGAATGTTCTTGTCCCTTATTGAAATACCTGAGCACATGCTTAACCAGAAGCATAGAACACATCCTGAAATATGAATATGATGGAAATAAAGCAACTAATTAATAATTCAACAAACTTATGGAGAATAAAGCATCTACATAACACTATGGAGAGCTAACATTAGACTCAACATTACAGGTTTCTTAAAGTGTCAGCAGCAGACCACAAACCAAGGAGACCACACAGTTGAGCTTCCTTTTTCACGTCAGGCAGTGTTTCTGCAGCACGCAGGCAGGACAGCAAGTGAAAATCTAAACTACTGCAGCAAAAAGACATTGTGATTTCATCTACAAGGTTTTAACTGCAACATCTTACATCAAATACTAGACAAATGAGCTAAACAAGCAGCATTTGTCACATGTGTTATTCTGTGTAACTCTGATCTCTCTTTCCTGAACACAGTCTTTTAAGTTGATAAGCTTCGAGAAGTCTGGAAAGACAAGCTTCACACTGGTGCATATGAGCATCACAATTAAATCTAACTATATTGAGCCTCATAATTATTCCTATCTGGAATATTGTACATTTCCTTATGAATCCCATACACCATTTCTTCAGAGGCACTGGGGACTTACAAATTCTGCATTTCTATACTGGTCCTGCATGTTTTTAATAACAGTTTTTTGGAATCTGACTGTGGCACACTAAAGAACATACTCCGAAAGCAAACAAAGCCCCATTTTGATCCTTAAGAGATAAGCTCAGTTCACTGTTGCAAGAAGATCCAGCTATTTTGACAAATCAGCACACTTCTTATAAAATAGGAGAAGATATCACAGAGCAATGGCAGGGTTCCTGCCAAGCTGAAATGCACATATTTTCAAAGACTCTTCTCTTACAAAAGCATATACCATAAGCGGCAGTTACATTGTAAAAATACAGCAACTTGTCAAAATGCACCCAACTTTCACCAGACACCTCAGAAAGACTACTGACTGCTCTCTTTTACCCAACCCTTTTTATAAACCATTGGCTCCATCGGCTATACTTGGGAGGTATGGCAAGCATCAATTTCGATTCCTTTCTAAATATGCTCCTTCTGTTGCTTCAAAGGAACGGAAATACTCTTGGCCCTTCCCCATGTACTTTTTGGCTAACATCAGCAACACTTACACATTTGGACAAAAATTTGTTGAGCGCTTTATCTGAAGCAGAAGGGCTACAGCACTGCTGGAAGCAGCCTTGCTGGACAGGCTCCACTGCAGACATCATGGCTCTTTCAAAGGCTCTGCAAAACCTACTACGTTTTCATTAAGAGATTTGTTAAAGCTCGTTTCGAAACTCCGCAGAGACCAATTTGCCTCCCACACCTTACTGTCTCTGTTCTAGCAATGATCTCTCTTATCCAGCTACTGAAGGTGAATGACAGAAACCACACAGGTTGTGACTCTGAAGACCAGAATAATCACATACACTATTCAAGTGTATTGTGAAAATCCTCACTTTCTATCACTGAGTCTCAACTAAATGCACAGTAATATGGCTTGTTATTTTCACTTCTGCTTTCCACCTCCATGCTTTCTCAGACATTTTCTTGCTTATCCTTACTTTGCCTGTATTTTCAATTTTTCAAGCTGAATCCAAGTTAATTGTTATGCCACTTTGCTCATTAATTCCTTTCCTGAAGCCACTTCATACCTGGGATAAAAAGGTCTTTTCCCTCTCAGTGCAAATATTCTGCTTTGTAAATGAATTCTTGTATTCCTCAAGTGACCTTCCATAATCTCAGAGAAAGCTCACCAAACAATTTTCTCAGGGCTTGAAGCTACAGTCAGTAAGTATTTTAGCAGCATTTAGAAAAATGAGGACATCTCTGACCTACTGGCTCCACAGTAAGTTCATGTAATGTTGCTTGCAATTGTTCAGGGCAGGATTTTCTGAAGTGTTGATGCAAAACTTAGTTCAACACCCACAGACTTCAGAAAAAAGGTGATAAAGCCAAACCTTGCTGAAAACCCCAAACCTTTTACTCATCTTTAACTGCAAGATTAAGTTCTGAGACATTATAAAAGGCAATGCCTACATATTAAGAGATACTGCTGAGACTTGCCCAATGATTAAATCATTCAAGCTGACTACTCCCTTCATCAGAATTCAAGGTACATGGCTGTTAATATTATTAATGCAAACATACCTAGAAGAAAACCATTGTTCTAAGACAAAGAGAGTTTGTCATTCCGAAAAGCAAGTTTAAAACATCACTTTGAGGATGGAGAACCCATTCCCACACGTCTGGGAACACTGCCCTGCATGTTTGATTGACAAGTTTACTCATTTTCTAGCATCCCCCAAAGAACATACCTGCTTCTGTGGATGTTAGAATCAGATAATTCTCGCCCCTTCTGCTGATGTTTTAACTTATACCCTTGTGCAACGGTCAAATCAGCAAGGTTACTCTCAACACCAAGAAACCATTCAAGCATCCAAGTCAGCCTAGAGTCTTGTTTTTGATGACTGAACACAAAACCATTCCAAAGTGTTCAGATTCTCAAATCATGCCTCTTATCTGCTGGTGTTTCCCATGTCTATAACTTCACATTATCTTATACTGTCTTCCACTCATTATTTCTGTAGATCTTTCTCACCGGTTCACACTCAATAGTGTCGAATGCCCCAAATATATCCCACACTTGATGATCCAAGACAAATGTTATTAGCAAATACACAGCATAAAGGGGAAAAATAAAAATAATATTCAAGCACTTAAAATTCATCTGAAATAAGAATGACATTCACAAGCATAAATATAACCCTCCTCAGACATAAGGTTATTTCATATTCAAAGATTTCAAAAACAATGCCCTTGTTCAACTCCACTTGTCAGTACAGCGCATGAATATACCACAGTAAGAATGAGAAAATTTTTTTCTCCAGTTGGATAGTGATTTCCTTAGTGAAAGCAGACTGAATTAGATATAGTCATTCATCTTGGATGGATTCAGAGAATTTGTACATTCATGATCTGTGGAAATAGCAAAGCCTACTTCACTTTCTGACACAGTCTATGCCAACATTTCTGGAACATGTCCAAACAATATGGTAGGATCATATAGTCAGGACCACTCCAATCACTTAGGGTCTGCACCAGGGTTCATTAAAACCAGAAAGATGGGGCAATCTGTTGCAGTGATTTTTAAAGAACTTTAAGAGCTCTAAGGTAACCTCTGAAAAGCAGATAAACCTTGTATTCTCCCACAGAACATGCCATGTCTATTCCTCAACCATCTATGCTGGAGACATCTCTTCAGATCAGTCCCTTTGCTTTAAGACTCCCAGCAGTAAGCAGTTTAATATGAAGGCCAGTTTCTACTCAGCAGTCATATTGTTTACATCTTTTCATAAAGATACCCTATAGTATAGCATATGTACAGAATCAGTACACAGTACTTCAACTTTTACTCCTGTATCCCACTCCCCCTTGAGACATCACAAACATCATAAACCCACAAGTATTGTTTATTCCATGCAAATGATTTTCCTAAAGGCATGCAACAAAGCTGTGGCAAAACTGGAAATAGAATATAGACCTTTGAGACTTAAGTTTCAGGTATTTAGAAACACATCCTGCCTAATCTCTTCAAGGCCTTAAATTCTGTCATAGCATAAATCCAGACCTTATTCACCCGAGAAATCACAGTGTTTCCCACTGTGATTTAAAGCATATACTTAAAAAACACATATGGTTTATATCAGTACAAAACCTGGATGTAGATACCTGTGTTTCTCTGAAAGACTCAAAACACACTCAAGCACTTCAGTCCTACTGTAGAATCACTGTTCTTGTTGTAAACTCTCAAGGGATCCCTTTCTAACATCATCAGTTCACTCTGCAGTAATTACACTTGTGGTGAATGACCAAAGTCTTCAAGCATACATACCAAATGCCTTAGTTCTGCAGCTAGTTACAGCTCCGCCACAGACAGCTAACTGCTAGGGCTGCTGCTGTAACTGATCCCAAAGCCCTCACATGCTTGAGCAACGAACTTCATGACAACATCTCAACAGACTGGGGGAAGCCCACAATGCTAGGCATGCTAGCATGGCAGTGCAGAGCCTTACTCCCCGTCCCTGAGGCGCCTTCAAGGATTATTACTGCAGATAAGAGATCACTGCCCCAAAGTCAAGTGAATTCTAGCCTGTGCATTATGCGCTCACTGCATAAGCAAATACAGAACAAAACCTGAAATTTCCATTATAGACACCTCTAGAGAGTCAGTTAAGCTTTTCCCCATACATTAAGCAGGTCAGTATTTTGGTCCTTTTGCATTGGGTGACTGACTAGCCCAACTAGGAGCAGTTGCCACACATTTCCACTCTTCAATTCACACTTTAGCTTTTGACTGTGCTCTAAAAGGATGCCGGCCAGGTCGAACTATACGTCACCGTGCTGCACTACCTCGGACGTCCCAGCTTGCTTGGACGACTCCCTTGCCCAGAAGGAGGAGGTGTTACACCTAGCAGATCCCAAGTGAAGCTGTTTGAGGGAAAAACCCAAAGGAACTTATGGATAAACATGTCACATAACGTTTGCTGCATAACATCGGCAAGCTGAAGGACGAACACAGGACCGACGGAAACACCACCACGCTGAGCACCGTTTAACACCGAAGAGTGTACTGCTGAAGCCATAGCATTCCCCAGCCCCCGTGGGATCTGCTTCAGGGATAAATAACAGCTGTTCTCTGAGACGATCCGAGGAGCTGCCTTTTCCCCTCCCTGCCCGGCAGCTGAGAGGCAAATGGCACGTACAGTCTGAGGTGGAAGCACCATTAAACACGCTGTACAAACAGAAAAACCAAGTGTAAGCCACCACCCGAGCACCTCTGCGAGACCTGGACACCACCGCCACAAGACCGACCTGCGGGAGGGACCCCACCGCGCAGGTGCTGACCCCAGGCCTTGTCCACGACGCTGAAGAGGACCGCCAGGAAGAGGGGCGGCCCTGAGGGCTCCCCAAAGACTGCCTCAGCCAGATGGGCTTCAACGCTGCACTACTTCGCTTCCGGACTCCAGCGCGGGAACACAGCAGAAACACCATGAAAGCTGCTTAGTAGCCGGCGGGCAGCACGGGAGGAAAGACAAAGTAAGAAAAAAACAAGAGAAGAGGCCGACACCGACATGGGGAGGGGAGACCCCGACCCTGCAGAGAGCTGAAGGCGAGTCGGCTCAAGGGAGGGCACTGTCCACTTACCACCGTCCGCAGGGCTCTCTCGGTGTGCAGGGTCGCCGCCAGACCGCCCCCACCGGCTGTGCAAGGAGCAGGCTGAGGGGGCGGTGCCGGCCGCCGGCGCAGCTCACCGGAGGAGCCGCCGGGGCTGTGCCTCCAGCCGGGCGCCTAAGGAAAGCAGATCAGGAGAGAGAAGCGCCGCCAGGCTCAGCACTCCGCCGCGGGCAGCCGCCACGCCCCGTGGCGGACCGGCACGGGCAGGGCGGCTCGAGAGAAAAGAGGGGCGTCTCGTAAAGGAACGGGGTTTCCTTTACGGGGTTTCGTGAGGCAAGGTGACCTTGTGAAGCGGGGATGCTTCGCCGAGTCCTGCCCGCCTGCCACGGGCCCCACGAAGGGTGCGGATTAGAACAGGAGCCCGCGGGACAGCGGGGGCAGCCGCAGTAGGGGACGCGGCCGCAGGGCCAGCCCAGAGTCCCCCGCTCAGAAAATAGAAAGTGAAAAAATCCATTTCACGGCGCGGATGCAGGTGTGTCCCGACTCCGCGGCGGCTCCCCAGGGCACAAACTCTAGATCTAGTCCAGTGGCCGGGACCCCACGGGCTAGAGCCTGGCCCCTGCTCAGAGCCCTCCCTGCGCGAAGGCAGGCCCTCACCTGCTTCACGGGAAAGGACTGTGCCCCGCCTTGCCATTGGGTCTCGGGGTCTAGCCTGGCATCTGGCTCATGCCGATGGAGGCCGGCTGCCACGACGAGCACCTAGGAGGTTAAGTGCAGCTCAGGTTCTTCTTCAGAGTGGTTAGGTCATTCACCAGGGCATCAACGCTGTACAGGCACAAGGCACTCACCAGGCACTAGCCCCTGCTTCTTCCTTCTGGGCAGCAACTGGTACCAAGTTTACTAAAGCACTCATATTGTCCCAGTTTTCAGCTGCAATCCCACACAACAGTACAAACTCCTTATTTATTCCAGAAATAAAAAACCCCTCATCTCAAAAACAATCGCTGACCTCACTTGTTAGTTCTGTTGTGTTCCATTCCGTCAGCAGCCAAGCTGCGTTACTCTGCAATTAGGACAGAAAACTTTCAAGGACGTGTGGACAAATAGAGTGACTGCCTGACCTGGACTCAGCAATACTATTTTGATATGACTGTGTTGCCTGCAGGCAGCCTACAATGCAAGCACCCCCAGCGCCTGGTGTTGCCAGGGATGGGTCCTTGTAAAGCCTTCCTCTCCCAGACTGATTAAGGAATATCATCAGGACCCAATGACTTCTGCTTCAGGAGATTTGGGATATATGAAAATAGCACTGAATGCTGAGGACCTGAAGTATTAGAGAGGCATTTCATTTGCATATGCCTCTATCATTTATTACGTGCTCCAAAAAAAAAAAAAAAATCAACATTACTCAGTGAAATTCCTTGTTCTTTCAGGAAACCATTATGACAATGAATGACAGAGGTTGGCTGTCCTCACTGTGGATCCCAAATGAATTTATGTGCACTGTGATAACAAACATTTGCCACACAGTTCCAAGTAGCCCTAAACGAGAGGCTGGCTTCACTTGTTTACTCTTCTATCTTAAAGACATACCCCAAACCTGCAAAACTAGACTTTCCTCCCTCTATTTAGCAAACAGTAACTGCAATAAATACTGTTTGGTTTCCTAAAATTGTTTGGGGCAAGTTAATATCCAACATTTTTTAATAAGGAATGAAATGATATTGTTCACACCTTAGAAGTAAATCAGGGGTGCCAGTTCTCTATGCAGTTAAAATAACGCAAAGCCAGAGCAAACTATCGCAGAGAAATAGGCAGGCCTTCTCCATTGCCAAAAGGCAGTGCTCTTTATTATAACACTTAAAAAGAAACCTGGCTTCAGACTTGTTCTGAGAGGCCTGTACTATGCCCCTGCTCACCTACCCTGGGAAGGAAGTGGTGTTCACAGCTCAGGAGTTCCACCCAGCTCCACCAATCCCAAACGTAAAGTGGCTGCATCTGACATTGCACAGGGCGGAGGACAGGAAATGGGAGCAATAGTAAAAGTTTCAAAGTGCAGTGGAAAAATTCAGAACTCCTTGAAAAGGAAATAGATATCTCATTCCTCACCTTTAGTTCTGCAATGTGATATGAGCATGTGAGCACCACAGCAATCCTCCTACAGATTTTTCTGGAGGAAAAGGCACACAAGGAAGGGGACAAAAGAGAATGGTTTGGCCCAAGAGGCTACAACTGCTTTTCAAATCAGGATAAGCTCTCCCCAGACCCTGAATTACCTTGATTTGAATTTAATATTGGCTGGCCAGCCCAGCAAGAAAAACAAGGACAGACTGAATCTCATTCCTACTGCCATGTCCTAGGGTTTGCAAGTGAAAACACACAGACTTTGTGTAACACATTGCTCTTAGATGGTTCTTTAATTATTCACTCTTAAAACAAACTTCTAATATCTTCAGCAACCAGAGCAAGAATGCTTACGTCCACACAGGACAAAAAATGGGAAGGAAAATTCAAAGCTGACTCTTGTCTCAAGCAAAGCAGGCAGCACAAATGAAGGCTGTAGTGTCTGCTGGCCATGCATTTACCAGTCTCCTTTAGGAAGTAATAAAGAAGAAAGCTCATACCTTGTGTTTCCAAAGAGGCAGTCCTAGGCTTAAATACCAGGAAAATACCAGTTGCATTTATAAAGAGTTCAGTCACCAATCACAGTGCCTGCAAACACTACTGAAGCAGTTCATCAGTTCAAATCTGGAGTCTTAGAGGCAGTCCGCTGCACAGATATAACTTGTGTATACACAAAGGGTAACTGCATTTGAAACACACAGGCAGGATGCAGTCACTCGAGGCTAGGACTATCTTCATTTAGGTCAAAGGCATCTTTATTCACCAGGTACATTCTAGTGTAAAGAGAATTAAAACATTCATCAACACCCCAGACTAACTTAAGGTAGATAAGACACAAGGGTTTTTTAACTAATCATCTGAAAAGTTAGCATTGTAGGTGGGTTTAACTGTAGAGAAGCATGACTTTACTAACT
Source organism: Semnornis frantzii (assembly GCA_013399775.1). Classification (NCBI taxonomy): domain Eukaryota; kingdom Metazoa; phylum Chordata; class Aves; order Piciformes; family Ramphastidae; genus Semnornis; species Semnornis frantzii. The sequence continues at coordinate 2,525 of VWYK01043842.1, read as the reverse complement.
TCTTTGTGATTAAACCTTTTACCTTCTTCTCTAGGGGAAGCTTCCAAGGCAGAGCACACCCTTCCTTTGCATTATCTGAGTGGATGTAGTTCGTGTGAGAGAATTCTCAAAGCTTCAGCACTACATGGATTCTGCTTCTAGGCAGGTCAAGGAACTGCAGATAAGGAAGCTATGTTTAGCACTTCTAAAAATCCCACAGAATAAACACCTGGTATATTGTACTACCAGCAGACTTGGTGTGGCCTCTGCACCTGAGGTATCCAGAAGAGAGTGAGACTCTGCAAGTATTTGGTTTCAGCTCAGAACAGGCAAGCTGTGCTTATCCTTTCTAAGCTAATGAGTTTCCTAGAAGTAAGGTATTTAACAACATATATCAGCTCTATAGGCATCGGACACATACACATCCCTGTTGCAATTCCAGAGAGAACAGATGTCACAAGCTAAGTCTGAAGGAGGAAACTGGAGCCTCAGCTGTTCTTTACCAAGCCCCAGCAGCTGCCGGGGCAACGCAATCTACTGAAGCTAAATATGCCAAGTCTCCAAGTGAAGATATTGCTACCTACACAATCTTCTCCCAGATTTTTCTGTTTATTCTTCAGGCTTAAATTTTCAGTATACAGGATACAAAGTCCTCAAAGCTGTAATCAAGTTCTGCCTCAATTGTCATTCTGTCCTGTTTGCACCTGCTTGGAATACATTTCCATCTTGGCCAATCTCTACTCTTAAGAGCTTGCCACGCCACAGCAGAGCCAGAGAACAAGAACTGCACGCTGTTCCCCTCCACAATGAAATGTCTGCTTAGATCTGCATTTAAAGTGATCTCGCAACTCTTGTTTTTCCCCTCCTCACAAACATTTAGCTGTTCGATTTTCCACCTGAAGTAGCTGAGGTACTTCATAACCCCTTTAAGGGAATCAAGGTAACCAAAATGCAAAAAAATCTTATCTGCAAGATGGACATTGAGGCTAGACTTCTAAATTAATTAACTGCTTAAATTTTCAAAGCAGTTGAAATTATGCACATGGCTAGCAAAGACTCCAGTAGAAGATCAGTGCCCAAGCCCACCAGAGAGGCTTGTGGTGTCAAGAATAGACACATATCTTCCTCAGGAAGTCTGTTTCCTGTGAATGCTCATCCAATTTTAATCCCTTCTTTTCCCTCCTCTCCCAAGAAACTGAGAACACCAATCCTCACTTCACCATTCAGCATCACCTACATGCTACAGTTCACATCTTCCTGCTTCCAAGTCATGTTTGTGTTTATGTACCTCTCTACAGGGTCTCAAATCACATGATCAGACAAAATCATCAGCTTTACTACTGGTTTGCTCCTATGGCACCTGCAGTTATCTCCATCTGTTATGGGGAAAAACAAAAGAAAACCAGAGCAAGCTGTAAATTAATAAACAATTTATTTTTTTCTTTACATCAATCTTTATGAAAATAACATCACTTGGGTTTTGTGATTCAGATTTCTTGTACCGCATATTGTTGATTTCTAACATGGCAGTTAAGGGAATATTCACTCAAAGGACTACGCAATGGCATGAACTTAATTAATTTCACATTTCTCAGCTAAGCACGACCAAACACACAATTCTATCAAATTTAAGACATTCATTCCTGATGTCTTAAGGAAGAAGGGGAAAAAAAAAAAAAAATTCATCTCAATCATCTTTCCCTTTTGGTTGAAATACCTTACCATGTTTAGAAAAACTGAGAGGAAGGGAAGAATCTTTCACAGAAGACATCTAGAGGGTAACAGAAAATCCTTTTCTTCGAGTACATCACTGGTAAAAAATACCACACAAACTGATAACACTGCCTGTACACATGTACAGGTGAAGCTGAAATACTGTGCAGTTTTAATAGCTAGAGGTGTAGTGCACTACTTTTTTTGCCTGCTAAACACAAAATAACGTTTTAAACAAATAACCAGAGGTTTCACTGGAATGATACAGATACATGTATGAAGATGGAGCAATACTCTGCAAAATGCAACTTAGTGGTTTGGTTTACATCACATGTACTGAGAACTATGCATAACGAACTTTTGGAACCTAAATGCATTACCTTGAAGATAAAGAAAATAGCCTTAACAGTCTTTCCATGCATTAACAGTTCCATTTCCTACTACGTGGCTGGTAGGAATGTTAAATCTTCAAGCACTGTTTCAGAAGTTTACCCCTAAATACAAATACTTGTTATCTATGCAGTTCAGCTTTTGCAGGCCACTGAGTTCCCCTGTATTTTTGCTTGGTTTCATTAGGTTTAAATACTGCCTGTGTATCTGGCATGTTCCTAACTAGTTACTACTCTTCAAAGTTATATCAGATCAAGCACTACTAGAAAACTAGTAGTCACCCTAAGACAGCAAGGCAAACTTATCCTGACCCTGTTTCCTGCTCTATGCATCTCATTTTGGTTCTAGTGGTCAGAGGTTTGATGCCTCTGCATTTTTTGGACTTTTTAATTAAGACATTAACAATGATGCTTCACAAAACAAAACCAACAGGCCATTGGGAA
>VWYK01043831.1:3241-38354 GCA_013399775.1 Semnornis frantzii | reverse complement strand
CTGTGGGTCCCAGAACTGGACACAGGCTTTGAGCAGCCAAACTGCCTAATGGCTTGGTCCATCCAAACTCTGGCCTTCCAAACTCCCTAGGAGGGTGGTTGGATTGCTAGAGAAAAGGATTTCTGTGCCTGAAGAGGAGGAGGGCATGCAGAGCACCCAACAGCTGGGGCATGAGCTACCTAGAGAGGGAAGTAAGGAGCAGCTGTGGCAGGAGACTCAGCTCACCTCAAACTCCTGGAAGAAGGCCTGGTTGGCACCAGCTGTCTTCATCTCATAGTACTGCTTGAAGCTCTCTATGGGAACTGGCCGGTGGACGTTCCTGCGGGAGACAAAGGCCAGAGCCAGCCTTGGATTAGCTGTGGAAGGGTCTGGTGGGGCAGCCAGGTGGCCAGTGAAAGAAGCCAGCCTTAGAGCTGCAGGTCCTGGCTGCACACACTCAGGGCTGGTCTATGGCCCAGGGATGTGGGCCCAACAGAGCATTGCTTAAATACTGGGCAAGACCTGAGGCTGAGGAGAACATCCTCCTGCTGCAGAAGCCTTGCAGAGGAGGTGTAAGCAATGGAATGGAGCTGGGCAATAAATACTGAATGTGAGAAAGCCCAAGGTATAAAACACAACTGAGGCAGAGGAGATAGAGTTGAATTTTTCTGAGTTAAAGCACAAGAAAGGAAGGAGGTAAAGCACTGTGGGACTTGCAGTGGGGACACACAGGGAAGGCTCCAGCACTCACCTCGAGTTATAGGTGACCATTTCCTGGGGAAAGCTGCTCTTCTTGGTTCTGGAATCAAAGCATGGGAGGTTACTGCTCCCTGCAGTGCAGGGACAGTGCTGTGGGCTGCTGGCCCACGGAGTGCCTGTGAGCAGGCAGCTCAACCAGGCACCCTGCCCTGCACATGGGTGGGCTGCTGTGATTTCACAGCTCATGGACAGGTCCCCTCTTGCCTCTGCCCTTTGCCTCTGTCCTTGCCAGGCACAGCTCCACTGGCAGTGTCCTAGTTTGCCCACCTCTCTCTTTACACCCTCCCACTGCTCTTCCTCCTGGGCTGGCACTGAAGGGTGGGTTCCTCAGACCCACAGGTAAGACATGATCTCATGCTCACCTCTTTGCTCTGAGCTGTTTCCAGTAGACCAAGGCAAAAACAGCTGCAAGTGTCAGGAGAAATCCCATGATGATTCCAGCAATGATTGGCATTGAGAGTGGAGCTGTGTCTGCATCAACAGCTGCAATAAAAAGGAGACAGAGCAGACAAAGGAGTCAGCCAATGGCTCCAGTTATTTGCCATGACCTCCTGCTGAGTGCCACTGCCAGGTTGCCAGTTATCTCTACCCTGCACCACCAGGTAGGGAAGATGGCATTCTCCACTTTACCTGAGAACAAGGTGAAGGTCACTGCAGGGGCTACAGGGTCGTATTTGGTGAAGGCAGCGATGCTGAACCTAGGGCAAAGCACATTCCTGGCATCAGGAGCAGTCAGAAGGGACAAACACAGCTGCCAGGCAGCCAGAATCAGGAAGACTCAAGGGAGGAGGACAGCTGGCCCTGTCTGAAGTGCTGCACTGGTTTCCTGGCAGGGATTTAGGAAATACATCAGAACTGCCTTGCCTCCCTTTCCTGCCTCTCGAGCAAGTCTGTTGCACCTGCGAGAATCTGAGATGCTCAGAGAGCACAAATGGGGAACACCTCTCACAGAAACAGAGCTGCTTGGGTTGGCAAAGCCCTCTGAGATCACCCAGCCCAGTTGCCAACCCAACCTCACCGTGGCCACCCAACCATGGCCCCAAGTGCCATGGCCACCCCATTCTTTAACACCTCCAGGGATGGGCACTCCACCACCTCCCCAGGCAGCCCACTCCAGTGCCAATCTCTCTTGCTCTGAACAACTTCTTCCTAACCTCCAGCCTGAACCTGCCCTGGCACAGCTTGAGGCTGTGGCCTCTTGTTCTGTCCCTGGGTGCCTGGCAGCAGAGCCCAACCCCAGTTGGCTACAACCTCCCTTCAGGGAGCTGCAGAGAGCAATGAGCTCTGCCCTGAGCCTCCTCTCCTGCAGGCTGCACACCCCCAGCTCCCTCAGCCTCTCCTCACAGGGCTGGGCTCCAGGCCCCTCCTCAGCCTTGTTGCCCTTCTCCAGGCACCTTCAGCACCTCACCATCTCTCTTGAACTGAGATGTCAGAACAGCACTCCAGGTGTGTCCTGAGCAGTGCTGAGTGCAGAGGCAAAAGGACTGCCCTGCTCCTGCTGACCACACCATTCCTCCTTGGCCTCCTGGCCACACTGCTGGCTCATGTTCAGCTGCCAGTCTCTCCAGGTCCCTCTCTGCCTGGCTGCTCTCCAGCCACTCTGTCCCCAGCCTGTAGCACTGCATGGGGTTGTTGTGGCCAAAGTGCAGAACCTGGCACTTGGACTTGTTAAAACTCAAGGCTGTGCCCATCTGTCCAGGAACCTCTGCAGAGCCCTCCTGCCCTCTAACAGATCCACACTTCCTCCCATCTTGGTGTTATCTGCAGACTCACTGATGTTGTGCTCAATCCCCTCCTCCAGATGATCAACAAAGACTGTGCCCAGCACTGATCCCTGGGGCACAGCACTAGTGACTGGCTGCCAGCTAGCTGTGGTATCATCACCACCACTCTCTGGGTCTAGCCATCCAGCCAGTTTTTAACCCAGCACAGAGTGCCCCTGTCCCAGCCACAGGCTGCCAGCTTGGCCAGGCTATGGCAGACGATGCACCAGCACGCAGCTCTCCTGCCAGGTGTGACTATACAGCACCTGGGAGGAGCTGGAAGAGCTCTTTGCTCTTGATGAACCTACTCTGGGTAGGATTTCCAAGGGGATGGCTCTCTGGAAGCCCCCTTTTTCCCCAGGGGAAGCGGCCATGTCTCAGTCAGCTGATGCAGCTCAGTTCACACCAGTCACTGTTCCCTGCCAGCACTGCCCCAGACAGCAGCTAAAGGACCTCTTGTTTGGCAACAAGAGTGAATTAAAATCACCCTGCAAGAACCACTGCAAATTTCTCATCTGAGCCTGGGGTCTGCACACAGCAGAAGCAAAGGGAGGGAAGCAGAGAAGGAGAGTGAGCAGGTGCCAAGCCAACACCAGACACCTGGACTCCACTCACTAAAAGACTCAGGGGCAGCTCTCCATCCCACTCTACTCATAGGGCAGGGTGGAGTCCTCTCATGCACACCCTCTCCCTGGCTTGCTTCCCCCTGTGCCAACACCTCAGTGACTTCTACCAGCAGGCAGCCAACCCTGCTGCAATCTTACAAGGGCTGGGACTGCCAGAAGGAGGGACAATGGCTCTGAGCTGGGAGAGGGGAGATTGAGAGTGGAGGGGAGGAAGAAATTGTTGAGGGTGAGGGTGGGGAGAGACTGGCACAGGTTGCTCAGGGAGGTGTTCAAGGCCAGGCTGGATGAGGCCTTGAGCAACCTGTGCTGGTGGGAGGGGTCCCTGCCTATAGCAGGGGGTTGGGACAGGATGAGCTTTAAGGGCCCTTCCAACCCAATCCATTCTGTGATTCTTTAAACTGCAGTGGGGCAATTTTCCAGACTCTGAGGGATTCTTTTGCCAGAGAAATGCCTGGGCATGAAATTGTGAGCTGCTAAATTAACAGAGGACTGCTCAAAGTTGTCTTTGTAGCAGAAATCCTGCTTTATTATCAGCTATTTTAAAGGTAACCTATAATAGTTTGTACATTCACAGATTGCATTGGGTTGGAAGTGATCCTCCAAGGTCATCTTGTCCAAGCCCCCTGCAGGCAGCAGGGACACCTCCAGCTAGAGAAGGCTGCCCAGGGACACATCCAGGCTGATCTTGAATGTTTCCAGGGATAGAGCCTCAACTACATCCCTGGGAAGCCTGTTCCAGTGTCTCACCAACCTCACTGTGCAGAGCTTTCTCCTCATGTACAACCTAACTCTGTCCTGCCCCAGTTTCAAATCACTGCCCTCATCCTATCACCACAAGCCCTTGGAAACAGTCCCTGTCCAGCCTTCAGATATTGAAATCCAGCTCTAAAGTCTCCCTGGAGACCCTTCTCCAGCCTGAACAGCCCCAACTCTCCCAGTCTGTCCCCATAGGGAAGGTTCTCCAGCCCTCTGATCATCTTCGTGGCCTTCTCTGGACCCTTCCCATCAGGTCCATGTCCTTCTTGTGTTGGATGCAACACTGTAGGTGAGGTGTCCCCAGAGCAGGGGCAGAACCCCCTCTGGTCATGCTGCTTTCCACGCAGTTCCACTGTAGTTCTCACTGAGAGGTGGACACTGCCCAGCTCCCATGGGAACACAACCAGTGCCTGCCAGCCCCAGCTGTCACCACTGCTCTCCTTCATCTGCCCATTTACACTGCCTGACACCCTCCAGTGTGCCAGCCCTTGCACCCCTCAGGCACTGCCTGGTGGAGCAGCCCTCGGGTCCACTGCTGGGGGGAAAATGGGAAGTAGGAGGCTGAGGTGGCATCCAGGGAGCTGGTAGTGACACCGTGCAGAGACATCTGCAGTCCCTTGTCTCCTCCAGCCCCTTCCCCTCAGGAGGGATGTTGGATCTCACCTGTACTGCTGGTTGGCTTTCAGTTGCCCGTTGCAGGTGGCCCTGGACTGGCCACACTGCTCCGTTCCCAGCAGCACTCGCCAGGTCTCGGGGGAGCTTCTGGGGCTCGGCTGGAAGGGATTGGGGATCAGCACGGCCAGGTAGGAGTCCTCCATCCCATAATAGTGGTCATACCAGCTGCTGGACATGATGTCCAGGGTGGGCCTGAGCACTGGAGGGAAACGCACAAGGTGACAGTGGTAGTCCTGAAGCGAAGCCCAGGGGAGCTGCTGGGCTGCAGGACCCCCGGCCGGGGCCGGGGGCGCTTACCGGAGCGGTTGGTGGTCGCCACCACTCCGTAGTACTGGATCCGCCCATTCTCCTCGCTGAAGAGCTCCGAGGAGAGCACCACCGTGGAGCTGGCCTCCACCTGGAAGCTGTCTGCTCGCAGGGGAGGAGGCAGGGCTGGAAGAGGAACAAGCACAGCCCTGTGGTGTGTCCCTGCCGCCACAGCCCCGCCAGACATCGCTGGAATGGTCCCAGCGCCCCCTGCCCACAGCCCTGCCCCGCCGCAGGCCAGCGCAGGACCACACAGGGCTCACAGCCAACTGAGAGTCCCCAGGACTAATTAGAATCAGAGTCATTCGGGTTGGAAAAGGCCCCCTGGATTGAGTCCAACCACTGACCCTGCTCCACAAAGTTCCCCCTGAACCATATCCCCAAGCACCACATCCAAACCACCTCTAAACACATCTAGAGATGGAGACTTCACAGTTTCTCAGGGCAGCCTGTGCCAATATCAGATCACTCTTGCTTTCTCATGGTCAGTCTAAAGCTCCTCTGCTGCAGTTTGAGGCCATTCCCTCTTGTTCTATTACTAATCACCAACCTCTCCACAAACCTTTCAGGTAGCTGCAGGGAGCAGTGAGGTCTCCCCTGAGCCTCCTCTTCCTCTAACCAGCCCCAGCTCCTCTAGTTGTTCCTCACCAGATTTATTTTCCAGGTCTTTCCCCACCTTCCTTGCCTCCTCTGCACTGGTTCCAGCACCCCCAACACTAGGCACAACACTCTAGGTATGGCCTCACCAGTGCCACGCACAGGAGGACAATTCCACCTAACTTGGTGTCATCTAGCAGCTCACTGCTGACCTGCTCTGTGTAGCAGCACTGGGGGGCCAGGCTCCCTGGGACTCACCCTCCACTGTCGTGTTGCAGAGCAGAGACACAGCCTGGCCCCTCATGGTGTTCATGCCCACTGTGCTCAGGGTGATGCGGTAGGACGTGTTGGGGTCCAGCCCCTCCAGAGTGGCCTTGCTCCTGGGGGTGCTCAGGACATAGGTGGAGGTTGGAGGTCCATCAGAGAGCCTCTCTGTCACCACCTCATAGGCCTCCACATCTCCAGCAGAGCTGGTCCAGTTCAAGGAAAGGCTCCGTGGCTCTGGTAGGCACTGCACATCCTGCACCGGTTCCGGCTCTGCGCAGGGGACAGGGCAGGCTCTGAGCTCACTGGGCTGGAGAAAGCCCAACCTCAGCCCATGCCTCAGCCCAGGGCTGCTGTGGTGCTCTGCTGCCTGGCCCTAGGTCATTGGGAGAGGAGTGAAGCTGGGCACCTCTGATCTGGGAGCTTTCTGTGCCAAGGGCACTAGGCAAATAGATCAGGGCTTGGACAGATGCCTTAAAGGAGCAGCAAAGCAGTGGAGATCTCTGCCCAGGCTGCTGTGCTTCACTGTAGGTCACAGGCTGAGGGAAGTCTCTACCATGGAGCTTTCCTCATCCTCCACCACAAATGCTGCCACACTTTTGCTGACACCCAAGGGCTAACCCAGCCTGGAGGCCAACCAGGCATTGCTCCCCAGTCTGCTGTCCCTGCATCCCCACACCAGTGCATACCCACCCATGGGCACTGCCAAGGGCTTGGTGCTGCTCCAGTAAGGCCCAGCTACACAGTTCAAGGAGACAGAGTAGTTCCTCCCTGGCACCAGCCCCTGAAGGAGGTGCTGGGCTTGCCCTCTGCCCAGGGCATGCCTCCAGGGCAGGGTGCTGTTCCTGGGGTCCCGCAGCCACAGCTGGCAGTCATCCTGCTGCCCAGGTACACTGCCCCAGGAGACGAGCACTGTGCCATGACCCTCGACCACCGCGGAGAGGTTGCTGGGAACCGAAGGGGCTGCAATGGAAAGCAGAGCAGGGGAGGGTTACTGGCATGCACTGCTCTCCTCCATCCCCAGAGGCAAAGATGGGCAACTTCCTAGATTCACAAAATGGGCTGGGTTGGAAGGGACCTCCAAAGCCCACCCAGTCCAACCCTGCACTCAGCAGGGACATCCTCCACTAGAGCAGGTTGCCCAGAGCCCTGTCCAGCCTCACCTTGAATATCCCCAGGGAACCCAACCACCTCCCCATGTAACTTGTTCCCTTGCTCAATCACCCCCATTGCAAAGAACTTCTTCCTCACATCCAATCTACATCTGCTCTGCTCTAGTTTGAAGCCATTGCCCTTGTCCTGTCCCTCCAGGCCTTTGGGAGCAGTCCCTCTGCAGCCTTCTTGTAGCCCCTTCAGGTACTGGAAGGTCACTATTAGGTCCCCCTAGAGCCTTCTCTTCTCCAGGCTGAACACCCCCAGTTCCCTCAGCCTGTCCCCATAGCAGAGCTGCTCCAAACCCCTGAGCATTTCTGTGGCTTCTTCCGGACCCTCTCCAGCAGGTTCAGGTCCTTCCTGTGTTGAGGGCTCCAGCCCTGGACACAGTACTCCAGGTGAGGCCTCCCCAGAGCAAAGCAGAGGGGCAGGATCCCCTCTCTCTACCTCTGGCCACACTGCTTTGGAGGTAGCCCAGACTGCCCTTGGTCCTTCTGGGCTGCCAGCTCACATCCAGCTTCTTGATCTGACCACTGACAACATTTCTGCAGTTCCTGCCTGTCACTACCAGCAATTATCTTTAAATGGCAGCTGGAGGACATGCAGTATGAGGAGCACATGGAGCTGGGCTCTTTCTCTTGCTAATTAACAAGTTTCATTAGAGACCTGCCTGAAGGGCTCTGCATGGGACTCCCAGTACCCTGTCAGGGGCTGGCTGAGCGTGGGAGCAGGGACCTCTGGATTCCCCAAGCCAAGGGCAGGGACTGTGGGGACAAGCACGTGAAAGGGCTTATTGTGCTTATCTGCAATTCCCACATTCCTTAAAAAAAAAAAAAAAACCCAGCCCCCACTCATCCCCATGCCAGGAATTTTCTGAGTGCCTGGGAGAAAGGCAGTGGGGCTGCTGGAGTATCCCCCCCTGGCTGTAGGTGTCCTCTACAAGGGCCACACTGCTGCCATGAGGTCCCTTGCTCCTGCTCAGTCACTCATGCCTGGAGGAGCCAGCTGGAGGTGCCTCCTGCAGCAGAAGCCATGGCCAAACTGCCCTATGGGCAGCAATGTTGCCCTGCTCTCTCCTCCACCAAGGGTTTGCACTGCCTATGATCACACCCTGAAGATGGCACCCACACCTTTCGGGTGGCAGTCTCAGCTGTCTCCCTCCTGCTCCTTCCCTCTGCAGGTGCTGAGCCTCCCCAGGTGGGGGAAGCTGAACCTCATGTACGATGCAAGGACCTCCAGCTCTTGCCACTTACTTGTCCAGTCACTGATGTTCCCTGCAGAGGCTGTGTAGGGCCCTGCCATGGATATCACCTCCAGCAGGTATTTGTGTCCTGGAGCCAAGCCAGAAAAGGTGAACTTGCTGGTGCCTTTCCCAACAGAGATGTTGGCTGCCACCATGCCTGAGCCCGAGTGGTACAGGAGGAGCTTGTAACTGTCCTGCCCTTGGGGTTCAGCTCTCCAGGACACACTCAGCCTGTTGGGGTACCCCTGGTTTGTCATGTACACGTTACGGGGTGCCAGGGGGTCTGGAAAGAAAAGATGGGAGACATGTCAGGGTCTGAGGCCACTGCCTGGGCATCATGGTAGTGTCAACAGAAGGGATGCACCAGGCAGGACAGGGCACTGCATCTTGGCTGGGTGGCTGCATCCACTGCCCATGGACAGCTGGAAGTAGCTTCTCCAAGCTTCAAATGGTGCCCATCTGAGCCAAGACAGCCTTGTCCCAGCTGGAGACATTTGGAAATGGGCAAGGAGGGAGCAGCCAGGCAGGCAGAGCAGAGGGGAAGGTGAATTCTCCTGTCCACTGCTGCCTCCTCTGTGCCTCTGCCCTGAAGCGCAGCCCCCAGAGCTTCAGCTGGGCCTAGAGGAGCTGCTGGTGAGGATGGGCACTGCCATACCCTTCGATTCAGGTAGGGCTCAGGGCCTGCTGTGAAGGTCATCAGGGCAATGTCCTTTAGAATGAGCTTTTGTATCTGCCCAGCAAGGTGCCTACAGCCCTCAAAGCAGGACACTCACATGTCCAGTTGCTGACGTTCCCTGCAGACACGGGGTAGGAGCCTGCCACAGATGCCACCTCCAGCAGGTATCTGCTCCCTGGGGCCAGTCCCGTGAAGGTGAAGCTGTGGCTGTCTCTGCCAAGCGAGGTCACAGCTGCCACGGTGCCCAGCCGTGCATGGTACAGGGTCAGGGAGTAGCTGTCTCGGCCCCCATCTGGGGCTGCCCAGGTGGCATTCAGCCGGTCAGGGTGCCCCAGGCTCAGCAGGCGCACGGCAGCCGGGGGCAGGGGGCCTGGGGAATCACCAGAGCTGGGTTAGGGACTGGGTGCCAGGCAGAAGGAAACAGAAGTGACATGGTGCAGCAGGACAGATGCTCCCTGCCTAGAGAAGACCTAGGGCAAGGACCTGCAGACCATCCCCAGCACATTCCTCAACCTCCCTCTTCTCTTCCCCATCCTCTCCTGTGACGCTGCTAACCCTCTGTGGTTCCTTACATGCCAACCCTTCTCCTCTTGGCTCACCCTCATTCCCACAACCCAGCTGGAGCACCTCAGCCACTGTTGCGTGCACATGTCCTCCAGCACCCTGCTGGCACACAGCTGTCTGGACAGAGCTGGCACAGCACCTTTGGCCAGCCCTAAAATCCTTCTGGGTGGATAGAAGCACTGCATCAGTCCCTGCCCAGAGCACAGATCCCTTCTCCTGGGAGTTGGCCTCCTGCACTGCACTGAGTCATTCATTGAACTTTTATGGTAACTGTGGTTTGTACCTGCTGCAGCAGACCCAGTGAAGGCAGGAGTGCTGCTACACATGGTTAGATGGAGTGGCATGGGGACCTCACCATGTGGGCACAGCTGGGCAGCCCTGCCTGCTACCACCATGCATTTGTGCAAACCTAAAGCTGAATATCCATGTGCCCATGAGGGTAGCTGTGCCCTACACTAACTGCTACATGCTGCAGTCATGGGGTTGTCTGCACACCCCTAAAGGCACCAGGTCCCCTCAAAAGGCCCACAGCTCTCCTCAGGACTGCAACATCACACAGCCCTGCAGCACTCACGTGTCCAGCTGCTGACGTTGGGCGCCGCTGCCTGGTAGGGTCCGGCGGTGGCAGTGGCCTCCAGGGAGTACTCACATCCTGGGGACAAGCCCAGGAAGGTGTAGTTGTGGGTGTCCCTCCTGAGAGAGGCTGTGGCTGCCACGGTGCCCAGCTGTGCGTGGTACAGGGTCAGCCTGTACCCATCTCGCCCCCCGGTTGAGGCTGCCCAGGCAGCACTCAGCTGATCAGGGTGCCCCTGGCTGAGCCAGCGGACGGCAGTGGGTGGCAGGGGGCCTGGGGAGGAAGCAGAAGTTACTGCCATGAGCCATCTCTGGGCTGGGGTAAGGGCACGCCTCAAGCTTGTGTCAAGCCTGTGCTGCAGGACGTGGGTCAGCCCTGCACGGTGCCAAGGAGTGGCTCTGCCCCTGACTGGCAGCTGCCTGAGCCTGTGGAGGGCTGTAGACAGCCACCAGGCACAGGAGTGGCTGTGACACTGGGTCATATACAGAGTGCCCATGCTGCACCCAGCAGGGCATGAGCACAAGGGCACCTTGTGGGTGGGAGAGGAAGGCAGGGTCTGGCTGGATCAGTCTGGCCTTTGAAGTGAGAGGGCAGAACCTGGGTGAAGGAGAGTTGGCACCAGGGGAGTACAATACTCACGTGTGCAGTGGGTGATGTTGGGGGTGCTGCTGTGGAAAGGCCCAGCTATGGCACTCACTGCCACACTGTAGCTGGTGCCAGGGCTTAGCATGCTGAAGATGTGACTCCTGGCATCCCTCCCCAGCACCGTGTGCCCAGCGAGACTGCTGGAGGTTGTGTCATAGACATCCACCACGTAGCCTTCACCTCCTCGCCCTGGTGCTGTCCAGGAGACCTGCAGCATGGAGGCAGAGGGGCTGCCCAGGGTGAGGTTGGCAGGGGCCAGAGGATCTGGAAAGCAAGGAGACAGTCAGCCCCCAGGTACCACTGCTGATGGCTCAGTGCTAGGAGATGGCTGCTTTGCCCAGAAGCTCCTCATGCTGCCAGCTCCTCAAGCTGGCCACCAGACTTCCCCAGAGAGATGCATGGGGACAGTTAGACAGAGAGTAACATGGTCTGCAGCTGGACATGCCAGGGGAGATACCCAGAGCCTCTGAGGTTGGTAGAAGGGATTGGTTCTGGATCAGGGAAGCGGTGAGGACAGTGAGCAGAAGGCTGCAACAGCTCTGTAGAAGCTAGAGGCAGAGTGGGATGGTTTGGGCTGGGGAAGGAGGCAGTGGGTGCTGTGTCCAACACACCCGACCACACCTGGGCTTGCTGGTCAACAGCTGACTGAACATGAGCCAAGAAGACCACCAGCATCCTTGCCAGGAACAGCAATGGTGAGGCCAGCAGGACCAGAGCAGTGATGGTGCCCCTGTACTGGGCACTGGGGAGGCCACACCTTGAATCCTGGGTTCAGTTTGGGGCCTTCACTCCAAGAAGGACATTGAGGGACTGGAGCAGCTCCAGAGAAGGGCAACAAAGCTGGGGAAGGGTCTGGAGAACAGGGTTGGGGAGCAGCAGCTCAGGGAGCTGGGGGTGTGCAGCCTGGAGCAGAGGAGGTTGAGGGCAGAGCTCATTGCTCTCTGCAGCTCCCTGAGAGAAGGCTGCAGCCAGGTGGGGGTTGGGCTCTGCTCCCTAGGCTCAGGTGAAAAGAGAAGAGAAAATGTCCTGAGATTGTGCCAGGGGAGGGTTAGGTTGGGGAGGAGGAAAAACGTCTTTGCTGGTGGAGTGGTCAGGGATTGGCTGAGGCTGCCCAGGGAGGTGGTAGAGCCTCCATCCATGGAGGTGCTGACAAAAGCTGTGGCCATGGCTCTTGGGGCAGGGTTTGGTGGCCATGGTGGCGTTGGGTCAGTGTTGGACTGGATGATCTCAGAGAGCTTTTCCAGCCCAAACACTTCTGTCACTCACATGTCCATTGGGTGACGTTGATGGAGGAGGCTTCAAAAGAACCTTTGACAGCAGCAATCTGCACAGCAAACTTGTTGCCTGCCTCCAGCTGAGTCCAGCTGATGTTCTGGGCATCTGGATTCAAGGTCTGGAGCCCAACCCTGCTCTGGGCACTGAGGCTATACAGGGTGACACGGTAGAGGTCCCTTCTGCCTGGAGGCTTGCTCCAGCACAGGTGCAGCTCTGAGGAGCTGCCTGGGTTGGTGAAGTTGAGGTTTGCTGGTGCAGCAGGAACTATGAGAAGAGAGACACAGAGGTCAGGGAGGAGAAGATCCAGTTCTGAACATGCAACCATCTCCAGGGAGGAGTCTTTCTTTCCCCAGCAGCACTTGGGTCAGTCAGTAGCAGAGAGTCCCCATATGGTACAAGGCTGTGAGAGACAAAAGGCTGCAGGCAGCATGACTGTAGGGTGCCCTCCTCTCCCTGGGTGACAACGTTCTGGACCTCCTCACAGTGCTCCCACCCAAACCACCATGGGTGCTGTGGATGGATGCTCACCTGTGCAGGACGTGATGTTTTTTGGGAGGGAGTGGTAGGGTCCAGCTACTGCCCAGATCCCAACAAGGTAGCAAGTTCCTGGTTCGAGTCGTGTCACGGTGAGGTTGGTGCTGTCCTTCCCCACTTCCAGATTCCTCACTGGTGCAAAAGAGCCTTCCTCCTGCACACTGAGCAGGTATCTGTCCCTCTGCCCAGGAGGGGTCTCCCACTGCACATCCAGAGCCCAGGAAGTGCTGACAGAGTGTGCAGAGAGGGAAAGAGGAGCCAGTGGGACTGCGGGGGAGAAATGGTGTCAGAGGGAATAAACCTGGGGTGCTCCAGACTGACTCTGGTTTGGGATTGATGCTGGGAGCTGCAGGACTGTGAGAACCTGACTGCTGTCTGAAGGCTGCTGGGATGGGTTGAGCCCAGATTAAAGCTGCTCCAGGGGTCCTACCTGATCAGCACAGGCTGAGGCCCCTTTGGCCCAAGTGTCACAGACTCACAGAATGTTAGGGGTCAGAAAGGAACTCAAAAGCTCATCCAAATCAACTCCCTGTCAGAGCAGGAGCACCCAGGCCAGGTCACACAGGAACACATCCAGGTGGGACTTGAGTATCTCCAGAGAAGGAGACTCCACAGCCCCTCTGGGTAGCCTGTTCCAGGCTCTGGCACCCTCACAGTGACAAATTTTTTTCCTCATGTTTCCATGGAATTTTCTATGTCTCAACTTCCATCACTGCCCTTGTACTGTCATTGGACATCACCCAGCAGAGTTGGCTCCAGCCTCTGGGCACTCACCCTGCACATCTTTATCAACATGAATGAAGGCAGCCCTCAAGCTCTTCTGCTCCAAGCAGCAGAGCCTCAGCTCCTCTCCTTGTAAGGGTGATGTTCCACTGCCTGCAGCGGCTTGGTGGCTCTGTGCTGGACTCTCTCAAGTGGTTCCCTGAGGTCCTTCTTGCAGTGGGGGCCCCAGAACTGGACACAATATTCCAGATGTGGCTTCAGCAGGGCAGAGTAGAGCGGGAGGAGAACCTCTCTGACCTACTCAGCACAGCCCTTCTGATCCGCTCCAGGATGCCCTTGGCCTTCTTGGCCACCAGGGCACATTGGTGGCTCATGGGCACCCTTCTGTCCACTAGGACCCCCAGGTCCTTTCCACCTTCGCTGATCTGCAGTGTCACAGCTGAACTGTGAGCTGTGAGGCCCCATGACAGTGCCAGCATCTTGGAGAGGAGAGAGGCACCAGTGGGGTTGTGAGGACACGGTCTCAGAGCTCTCCTGCAGAATGGCCCTGGCACCCCCTCCTTGGTTCCCAGCCCCTGCCCAGGTCAGTGCCAGGCTGGGTGCAGAGGCTGTGTCCCTACCCGTGTAGCCGATGGCAGTCTGGGAGGAGATGCGGTGGGGCCCGGCCTGAGAAATGATCTCCACACGGTACCGGGAGCCTGGCACCAGCCCCTCCAGGGCCAGCTGCGTGATGCCACGGGGCACAGACACGTTCCTGATGATAGACAGGGACTCAGCCACCGAGAGTTGTACCAAGTGGTCTCTGCCACCGCCTGACTCCACCCAGCTCACACGCAGCTCCTGGGGGCTCCGTCCGGGCTGCAGAGTCACATTGGCCAGGGAGAGTGGATCTAAGGGGAGCAGAGCATGGAAAGCCATGAGATGGTGAAGGAAAGCAACTGGAGAAGCCAGGACACAGCCTGTACCTCTGCAGAGGGCTAAAGGAGAAGCAGTGGCAGTTGCCTGCCAGCTCTGCTGCTGCCATGGCGCACAAGCAAGCTGCCTGCGCATGTTCCCAGGGCACTGATGCTGGACAGGTGCTGCACTGAGAAGAGAGCACTCAGCTGACCCTGGGTCTCTGTGCTTCCTCTTGTATCCCTCTCCCACCAGCCTCATGTTGACCTCGAGATCACAGAGGGCAGAAGGTTCAGCTTGACTGGGGGAAGGCTGAGCTGGGGAAGAGAGTCTTTTGGGCACAGCAACGAGTGCATGGCACCCAAGTGTTGGCACATGGTCCCACCCCAGAGGCAATGGGCATGCATGTCTCATCAGAGCCCCTTATTCACGCAGATACATCCCTCTCACTGCTGATCTTGTGGGCACTGCCAGGATGCCCTGTCCCTGCATGGGGCTGGGGACACTTCTCACTCACATGTCCACTCTGTGGCAAAGTGTGATGAGGACCTGTAGGGGCCAGCAAGGGCAGTGACCTTCAGGAAGTACTGAACACCAGGGGACAGGCCCAGGAATGTGAAGTTGTGGGTGTCGGGCCCCACCGAGATGTTCCTCTGTGCTGCGTGGTTCTTGCTGTAGAGCTGGAGCTGGAACTGCTCCACGTCTCCAGCAGCCTTGTCCCAGAAGGCAGAGAGCCCCAGCGGGCGTCGAGTGTTGGTCAGGGTCACGCCAGCTGGAGCCAGGGGGTCTGAGGGGGAAGAGACATCCAGAGGGTGAGAAGCAGTCATGGAGCTGCTGCTGTGGAGTGGGAGTCCTGCACATGCTTGTGCTGGGCACCCTCCACTGCCTGTCCCCGGTGGGCCCAGGTCAGAAATCGGCTCTGACATAGCAACCCCCTGGAGAGCCTCAATTTCTGCTGCATGAGAGAGAGGGCAGTGGGTGTCCTGCTTGGTGCCAGCTGGAAAAGTTTTCTGTTTACAGGAGGGGTTTCTCCTGCTCTATTTTGCTTCCAGCCTAGCTGGATGTGGCTTTGGTTGTCCTTCCACTCCTTACCTCTCTATGCAGCCCTGCCCCTGGCTCCCCCTACACCCCATACATGCTCCACAGTCTGCCTTGCTCCCATGCCATGCTGCTGGCAGGCCGTGGCAGTGCTCTGCATCAGGGCTGAGGGGAGTGGCACACTCACACGTCCAGTCTGTGGCCCATCGCACAGGGGATCTGTAGGGCCCAGCCACAGCAGCCATTTCCAGCCTGTACTGCCTCCCGGGAACCAGGTCCTCAAAGGTGGCATTTGTGCAGTCGTCCCCCACAGTCATGTTCCTGACCTGCTTCTGGGACTTGGTTTCCCAGAGGGTAGCAATGTAGCTGGTGTGGCCAGCAGGAGCTGCTCTCCAGGAGGCTTGCAGAGAACTGCTGTGGCCCTGGCTGCTCAAGGTCAGCTGTTCCACGGGCAAAGGATCTGAGAAAAGAAAGTTCTAGAGTCACAGTTGCACCTGACTGGGGTCACCTGGCAGAAGTGCAGCCCAGACATGCTGGGGCTGGAGACTTCCCACATTCACAGAGTCACAGAATGGGCTGGAAGGGAGCTCCAAAGCTCATCCAGTCCAACCCCCTGCACTCAGCAGGGACATCCTCCACTAGAGCAGGTTGCCCACAGCCCTGTTGAGCCTCACCTTGAATATGTCCAGGGATGGAGCCTCAACCACCTCCCTCGGCAACCTGTTACAGTGTTCCAGCAGCCTCCTGCTGCAGAACTTGTTCCTCACATCCAATCTCAATCTGCTCTGCTCTGGTTTGAAGCCATTGCCTTCGTCCTGTCACTACATTCAAGTGTTCAGATCCATGGCCACCATCACTCCTGCTGACACCCACCCACCCAAATAGCAGTGTGACAGTGACTAGGCCAGCATAGCCTGGCAAGGTCAAAGAGGACTGCTCTGGAGGAGGTGGTGGGTGAGGTCTGGACTATGGTAGCAGGGAGTTGTTCAAGGCAGATGCAGCCTGAGCAGTGCTACAGGAAGGTGGCTGAAGAGAGGAGAATCAAGAATCATTTAGGCTGGAAAAGACCTTTAAGGTCATCAAGTCCAACCATGAACCCAGCACTGCCAACTCTGGTGCTAAACCAGGTCCATTGGCACCACATCTACGCATCCTTTGAACGCCTCCAGAGGTGGGGACACCCTTCTGGACAGCCTGTTCCAGGACTTGGCAGCCCTTACGGTGAACAATTTTTTCCTAAGATCCAACCCAAATCTCTCCTGAGCACAACTTGAGGCCATTTCCTCTCATTCTGTCACTTGCTGCTTGGGAGAAGAGCCCAGCCCCCACCTGGCTCCAGCCTCCTTTCAGGGAGCAGTAGAGAGCAATGAGGTCTCCCTCCCTCAGCCTCCTTTTCTCCAGATTAAACAGCGCCAGGTCACTCAGCTGCTCAGCAGATTTGCTCCCTAGACTCTCACAAGCAGGGTACTGGGCTCTGCTCACCCACATGCTGGGTGCCTGGGATACAGAACAGAGACAGAGGCACGCAGCAGCACCTCTCTCCTGAGCTCTCTCACTGCAGGAAGCTGCAGGTGACCCAATGCCATCACATGCCCTGAGGCACGACACCGCGGGGAGGGTAAGAGGGTAAGAGGCAGCGAGGAGCCCGGGGCTGGCTGTGGTGAGGGCTGTGGCACTCACATGTCCAGTCGGTGGTGCGCTGGGGTGAGGATGTATAGGGGCCAGCCAGGGTGCTGACCTCAAGGGCATAGAGGGTGCCAGGGTGGAGGCCCTCATATGTGAAGTTGGTGAAGCCTCTGAGCAGCAAAGTGTTCTTCACAGGGTGCCCCACAGGGCTGAGCTCCAGCAGGTAGCCCTCTCCCATTGCCTCCTCCCAGCTGGCTAGCAGGCTGTAGGGGCTGCCCTGGCTGGACAGGCTCACAGCAGATGGTGCCAATGGCTCTGCAGAGGACAAAGGCAGGATGGTGCATGTCACTGCATGGGGTAGCATGTCAGGCACCCATCCTGCTCCTGTGCCAGCCTGCAGTGCTGTCCCCAGCAAACACGGGCAGCCAGCTCTGCAGGGACAGCCTTTTACCACAGGGTCCCTCCCAACATGGCTTCTGTCCTTCCTTCCCAGGGTGGCAGCATCAAGCATGGCTCCACGAGTCACCTAGGAGGGACCAGGCACAGGGAGATGCTTCTTTGGGGGCACTGGTGGTGCTTCACTGCCCATCAAACCATCTGCTGCGAGCAGAGGGAGGGGAAGCTGTCCTGAAGCCCACCACACACAACTGAGTCCAAAGGTTGCAGGAGCTGGTCTTGATTCACACCTGGTGCTGCCCTGCACAGGTCTGCCTCTGAGCCCAAGGGCAGCAGATTTTGCTCCTCTGACTCACAGCCTGCTCTTGAGACCGTGTGCCACCACACAGCCCCATCTCTGCCCCCTCCCCATCCCATCGCCCTCCCTCTGGGCATCAGCTCCTCCACCAGGCAGCAGAAATGGCACCGGAGGAGTTGTTTGGGTCTTCTGCTTACGTGTCCAGGCTGCTGTGCTGCCAGCTGAGGCCCGGTAAGGCCCTGCTACTGCTGTCACCTGTACAGAGTACTGCTTCCCAGGGCTCAGCCCGTGGAAGGTGACATGAGTGTTGCCTCCATCAACAGAGATGTTCCTCGTCGGGGCACTGTCCTCTCCCTCCTGCAGAGTCACCAGGTAGAAGTCTCTCTCTCCTGCTGGGCTGCTCCAGCGAGCCTGCAAGGAGCTCTGCTCCTCTGCACTGCTCAAGCTCACATTGCCAGGGCTCAGTGGGTCTGGAAGGAAGGGCATTGTGTGTGTCAGGGTCATGTTGGGACCCCAAGCCGACCTGAGCCTCCTTCCCTACTTCATCATCTGCAGAGTTACACCCAGCCTCAGCCACCCTTTCGGAGCATGTGGTCTCCAGGCCCAAGCACAACCATTCCTGGTCTGGCAGAGCCCAGGCAGAGCTGGCAGCCCTGCTGGGAAGTTTTTAAAAGTGCCCTCCTCTCCTTGGCAGGAGCTTGTGATTTTCCTAGGAACTGGCGTGGCCCAGATTCCTGGCTGGGTGCCCCTGGCTTCTGCGCCTGGCACCAGGGACTTCTGCTCAGCTGGGTCAGAGCCACAGACAGCCACAGGGAAGGAGCCAACCTCACTACACAGCTGGAACGACTCAGCAAGGGCAGCGGAGGTCTTCCAGAATGCCAGCTGCAGAGTCAGCAGCAAGCAGGCTCCAGCTTCCCAGAACCGGTAAGCAAAGCAGGAAGGAGCTGGAGACTTGGAACCTGGTGGCAGCAGGTCCTGCCAGCATTGGCCTGACCAAAGCCTCTGCCCAGGGCCAGGAGGAGTCACTGCCCACAACAGCTCTGAGTTTGCAGCTTGGCAAGTCCATAATCTGTTGTTCCTCACTGAGAAGGACACTACTTGCTTGGCATTCCATGCGAGTTTTGGTCTACCCAGGAGGCTAGACCTGTCCTCTCCATTTCCCTCCTGATGGTTCTGGAATCACCCAAGAGACCAGTCTGGGCCAGAACTATGTGCTGTGGGCATGGTGTTTGCAGCAAAGCAGGACCATGGTGGTGGAAGCCAGCAGGTAGGGAAGTTGCCTTGAATGGTGCTGCTCAGTTTCTTGGTCTGCCAGAGGCTGGCTCCCTTGTCTGTCTGCACAGCACCTCCCACACTAGGGTCACTCCCCACGATGAGGTTCTCAGGTGCTAGCAAACTGTACCCTTGACAGCAACCAGAGCCCATCTCCTCCCAGGATCTCCAGTTCAGACCAGACAAATTGTTGTTCCCTTGCCTTCTGTTTTCTCTGCTGCCCTTGGACACACCCCTGAGGCATGTGAGAGCCACCCACAGCTGCACTGAACACCAGTGGGATCTGCTGCCCTTCCATCCTCCTCCCCCTTGGGGAAAGGCCACAAGCTGAACATGGAGCACCCCATGGAGAAGCAGGTTGGCACTGGAAATTCACCTGCCCAGGGGACTCAATGGCCTCAGTACCTTGGCGCCCCAGAGGCAGGACCTGAAGAGACTTTGGGCCAGTTTCAAGCAGAAGACTTGCCCTCTGCAGCCAGGGCTCTGGCAAGGGACCTTTGGATTCAGAGGCTGGACTTGAGGCAGGGAGAGATCCAGGGCCAATGAGGGCCATCCCTGGCCATCATACTCACATGTCCACGCGGTGGCATTGGGCCCTGCTATGGTGTAGGGCCCAGCTGTGACATTCAGCCCCAGCCAGTACTGGGTGCCAGGGTGGAGATGTTGGAAGGTGTAGCTGGTGAGGCCTCTCCTGGCTGACAGGGTCGTGGTCACCGTCTGGGTGAGAAGGTTGTGAAGTGCAAGGTGGAGCCAGGTGGCCCCTGCAGCACCCATCCAGGAGGCCACTAGACTGGTGCTGGAGCCTGGGCTGAGCCTCAGCTGTGTGGGGACAGAGGGAGCTGAGGAGAAAAGCAGGAGGCAGTGAGGTTCAGCACTGCAGACTGAGGTTCCCTGGACCCCTCCTTTCTCCCCAAGGTCTCCTACGCCCACAGCTGCTCTCCCTGCTGGCAGGGGCTGCTGAGGGATGTCTCTCCCGTGTCCCTTCCTAGGCAGGCTGAGGAGCTCTTGAGGAACCTCCATTGGGCCATGCTCTTTCAGTTTGCAGGGCAGAGAGGTTGGCAGCCTGAGTAACATAACATTTCTGAAGCTCCCACCCAGGATCTTTTGTCAGGATCCCCAGATCTCCTGCTCCTGTGGGAATGTGGAGCACACAAATCCAAGCTGCAAGTCCTGCAAAGCAGGGCTGAAGTGTGAGGCTCTCCTCTTAGCCTGGCATTCTGGGATCACAGCAGGCATGGGCAAAACTCCCAGCTGCTCCCCATCCTACACACATCCCCTTGCCAAGCTTCTTCATCTCTTCCAGCCCCTGTGCTGCACCCCTCCTCCCAAACCCTGCCCCCCAGGTTGGGGCAGGCACCTGTCTCACTGCCTACCTGTCCACTGGTGGGCACTGGTGCTGGCCTGGCTGGATCCAGCCACTGTGCTGACCTTGAGGGCGTACTCGCTGCCAGCCAGCAGCCCATGGAACAGGAAGGTGGAGGTGTTGGGCAGGAGGGACACGTTGCTGACCAGCACCTGGGAGTCACTGTGGTAGAGCTGCAGGTGGTACCTATCCCGATGGCCGAGGGCATGCAGCCAGGAGGCATGCAGTGAGGCAGGGCTGCTGCTGCTCAGGCTCAGGCTGCGGACGGGGGAAGGACCTGCAGTGGACATGGCAGTGTTGGTTGGTTGCCTGGCAGTGCTGACCTGCCAGGTTGCTCAAGGGTTGGTGGCCTTCACAGGGAGGTCCCACCAGCCATCTCCACAAGACCTAAACCCTCAAGCACTGCACCACCACTGCCCTGCCAGCATAGCCCCATTGCCTCCAGCCCCATCTCCTCCCTGCCAGCACACCCCACAAGCTGCATGGGCTGAGCCATGCCCTTTGGTCAGAGAACACAGCAGGTGTGCAGCAAGAAGCCATCAGTGCTCACCTGCTGCCACATCCTCTGTGCCTGCTGACCCTGTTGGTCCTACCACCTGCCTTCCCATGAGCTAGTCTAGTCCATGCTCCCTGCTGCCACTGCTGCTGGCTGACACCATCCCTGTGGCTGGCCAGCCCCAGCCCTCCAGCTCTGCTCTGCTTTGCTAAGTGTCACCTTCACCTGCACTGACTGATTCAAGGACCTTTAGGCAAGGGCTGCCATTCCCACCTGAACTGTGGGATCACCTCCCCTGTCCCCTTCCCCTGTCCTTGACATGAGCCAGGGAGGGCACAGAACAAGGCTTGGTGGGTGAGTCAGTGATTGGCAGAGATGTGCCAAAACTGCAGAGCAGATGCTGCTTCCTTGGAGCTCTCTCCAGACCTTCTGGCACAGCATTTTCCACCCCTCAGCTCTCTGCAACCCTCATCATATGCTGCTCCAACTTTAGCCTCATTACTGAGAAAACAGGGACAGGACCCTCCCTCCACACGGATGAAGGAATGACTCCTGAGGCTCTGAGGACCAGAGGACTCTGATCCTTGGAGAAGCAAGGGAAGGCCAGCCTCCCCAGGAGCTCCTAGGGCTCCCCACAGAGCTGCACCCCACGCTCCCCAAAGCAGTGTGATGGTCACTGGAAGGAGCACTGAGCCTTTGGACCCTGCAGGTCCTGGGGCACTCCTTACTTGTCTGTGCAGTGAGTCTCTGGCTGGTGATGCCCACGCAGGGAAGTGTGGCCTTCACCTCAATCCTGTAGTGCATGCCAGGGGTCAGCCCACGGAACCAGAAGCTGGTGGTGTTGGGTCCAGCTGAGCCATTCTGCAGCAGAGTGCCCGAGCCCAGCGAGAAGAGGGCAAGCAAATATCCCTCAGCACTCCCCTGTGGCTCATCCCAGGACAGGAGCAGGGAGTCTGAACGGCCATGGTCACTCACACTGAGGTTCAGGAGAGGCCCTGCAGAAACAAAGCCCAAACCCTCAGCAGCGAGTTGGTGCTGCTCTGTGTCCAGCCTGCAGGGCCAAGCTCCCCAGCCCACTCACGCTTGCTACACACCTTGGCAGAAGCCATCATCATGGGCACTGCCCTGCTTCAGTCAGGCCTCCCAACCCCAAGGGCTCCAAACAGCCTTTGGAAAACACAAAAAGATTCAGAAACTCCCATGGGCTGGGGTCAAAGGCACCATATGAAAGAGATGCTCCTAAGCATGCTGCATCTCCTTCCCTGGAGAAGGACCTGAAGGCTTCAGGCCATCACCTGCTTTGTCCAGACAGCGCTGGCAGAAAAGCAGCCCTAGCTGGGTATTGCTCACCACTTTCATTGGTTTGGGGCCCCCAAAAGGTGCTGAAGTGTTCTAGGTCCACTTTGCAGTAAGACAGTAGGCTGTGGCAGAACAGGATGGACATGGCAGTGGGACTGCCACACTCCCTGCAATAGTCTCTGCTTCTGTGTGAGCTCTGACTGCTTTGGAGGGATCCATGCACTGTCCCCAGTCTCCTGCCCAGCACAGAGGTGACATAGGTAGACCAGAACACTGTGTGGGGCAGATTTGCATAACCTGCTGCTGAGGTGTGTCCCTGCCTTGGCCTTGCTGCAGGGCCAATGTGGTGGCATCCAGGTGGAGAGCATGACAAGGAAGTGGCACACAGAGCTTGTCTAGCCTAGTGGGTCAGTAGCCAAGACTGCTATTGAGTACCTGCCCTTGGAGCTGCTCAGGGACCAGACCACACCCGTCTGTTGGGAGCAAGATGGCAAGATGCCACTTGCAGGCTCCATCTCCACCTCCTCATGCCTCCACCAGCAGATTGCCAGGTGCTGCCCATGCCCAGCCTCACTGCCAACCATGAGCTCTGTGCTGCCTTCAGTCTTTGGGTGCTGAGAGACATTCGTGTGTCAGCTGGCACTCACAGTTTGTGACATGCAGTGTGCTGTGACAGACTGCCATGGTCTGGCATGCCAAGAAAGCTCTAAGCAAGCACAGCTATTGCCCCAGAGGGCTGCCTAGGAGCTGCCTTTGGAGAGCAAAAGAGAAGCAGCACAGGGTGAGCCCCAAGGCAGGGACACCTCTAGCACTGCTCAGGTGCTGTATGTGGCCTTTGCACAAAGCTGGACAGTTTCAGAGCTCTGTGCAGCTTCTGTTACATGCAGTGGCTTTGTCTGGAGGCTGCCACATGAGAGCTTCACTCTGCAGCTGAGTGCAAAGGGCACTGTGGAACTTAGATGCACACAGGAGAGGAGCACCCCTGGGAAAGTCTCAGTACCAGCTCTTAGCAGCTCAAGTGCAGATTTAGGAACAGGTTGCTCAGGAAGGATGTCCATGGGTCGGGTGTCTACACCCAGGCCAGCTGCCCTGAGCTGCTCTTGCTGTCAGCAGAGATCCAGCTGCAGCAGCTTGTGGAGCACAGGCCATGGCTGATCTCCCTGAAGCCAGCTGAGTCGTGCCCTGCATATGCTCTAGCCGCGGAAGGTCCTTCGCTGTTCTTATCTCCTGAAAGTATGAGCTCTCCACCCCTGCCTGTCTGCTCCTCTCAGGTTTCCAACACACTGCACCACCTACCATCCTTTGGCAATTCACCTCTGCACTACAAAGGCACTCTCCAGCCCTGAGCTCCATGAACCCTGCTGGGTGCTGGGGGAGGGTGGATCTGCCTCCTTGCCCTTCCCCAGCTATGATCTGCAGCCTGTAGCCAGACTAAAGCACAGCTTTACAAAGTTGCTCTTAGCTGCAGGACTCCTGTGCTTGGGCACATTCACTCATCTCACTGCCTACAGACACCAAGGCCGTTTTCTGCAGCCAGGGAACCTCTTTGCTTTGACTCACCTCCATCACTGTGTGCACCCTGTCCCTCCAAACGTGCTCCTGCTGTCTGGTTGCATCCCTCACCCTGGGGAAATGAAGGTGTCAAGTGAGAGGAGCAAGTTGAGACCAACACCTGAGAGACATGTCCTGCACCAGGCCAGGGGGTCAGGCTGGCCAGGTACAGGTCCTGCAACCCCCATGGCATCTGGGAGCTGTGAGTCTCTGGGGACTGTGACTCCTCTTCCCAGGCACACCCAGGTTCCTGGCTCACACTATGCCCCCCAGTTAAGGCAGGGAGAACTCAGCAGATGCAGCTCATGGTCCCCCTGGCCCTGGAACTGCAGACCAGCATCGGCTGTACCCATCATCGAAACAGCTGGGGCACAAGGGGAAGATCTGGGGGAGGAGGGAGCTCTGCACAGGCTCCAGATTTCTCAGTTCCCTCTAGAGGCACCCCTTCTTCACAGGATCATGGGAGAGGTGGATGGAGGGACCCCAGGCTCCAGTCCAGCTGCCATGCCCCACAGGCTGCAAAGCAGGGACTTGACTTGTGAGCTCCAGGGCAGCCGGACCGCCTCCAGGGCAGCGTGGGTGCTGGGCACACTGGCGGGACTGCTGCCTCCCCAAAGGCTGCTGGTGAGCAGACCGTGCCCTGCTTTAGGTTGAGGTTGGTTCATTCCACATTAAAGGAAATCTCTCTGCCCACTCCCAGTCCTGCAAAAAGCCACCAAAAAGCAATCGTCTCTCTGTAGCTACTTCCCCCACGGCTGACTCATTCCTGGCTCCCCAACCAACCGCGGTGCCGTGGAGAGCGAGGGTGGGGCGGGGGGGCTTTGGCTCCTTGGCAATGGCAGCCACCAGCCCATTCCCGGGGTGAGGAGCCGGGCAGCCATGGCAGCAGGGAGACTGCCACCCTGAGCTCTGGGGCGAGAGTGGGGGAAGAGGAGGACAGAGCCAGCTCCTAATTGCAATCGCTGGTAATTTGGTGCAGCTGCAGGGCTGGGGGCCGTCAGCCCTCCGCGGAGCAGGGCTGTGCACGGCCCCTGCTGCCAGGAAGCACCGAGCCAAGAGCCTGCTCCGCCAGACTGCGGGTGAAGGGACAAGGATCTCCCTCTGCCAGCGCTCCCGGGAGCTCGGCCAAACGGGGGGTGAGGAGAGATGGACTTACCTCTGCCAGGGGTCCCAGCAGCCACGGCACCCACAGGAGAAACAGCGGCAATGTCCTCATGGGGACCAGGGTGGCTGCAGATAAGAGAGGTGACAAGTTGAGGGTGGGGGTTAGCTTCTTAGCAGTGGCTGTTCCCAGCCAGCCCCTTCTCCCATGGCAGCGAGGGGCTGTGTCCCCAGACGCTTTCCGAGCGCGGGTGACAAGTTGACATCAGTGGGGAGCGGCGCCGCATGCCAGCGCTGCACATCAGCCCTGCCGGCGGTCCTGGGGCAGCAGCGGAGCTTGTCCCCGGGCTGGAAGGAGTCCAGGGCGGGGTGCGCCTCTCGCTGCCTGCATTTGCTATTGTTCCCCTGGAGCCGTGCTGCTCTGTGGTGGCTCCACAGCTGTCCCTGCGTGAGCCTCTGCCTGCTTCGGCCGGAGAGCGGCTGCCCGGGGGGCTTGCAGAGCGGACTCTGCAGGGCTCCACCTCGCTCTGGCCACCAGAGGGGTTCCTGCAGAGTTGTGGGAGTTAGTGCTGAAAGGGGAGGAGAGAGGAGGAGACACGACAGCACAGATGGCGGTTCCGAGCTGGTGGGGAGTGCCCAGACCAGCCCCCAGGACGGGGAGGAAGGGCGGGCTGCAGCCTGCGGCAGCTCGGCTGGGATACTGGAGGTCCTGGGATGCTGGAGGCACAGGGAAGCTGGCGGCGCTGGGAAGCTGGCACACTGCCGCCATGAGTGCGGCCCCAGGGTGCTGTGCAACTTGTAGCTGTCTCTGTGCCCGCCTGGCAGCTTTGTGTGCACAGGTTTCTGCAGCAGGCAGTGGAGGAGAATGGGAGCTCTGGTCACGCTGGGTGAGGAGGGTGCCTCTGTGTGCTGCTGGGACAGGCACACTGGAGATGAGGAGGTGCCCAGACTGCTTTGCCCGTGTGATGGATGGGCTGGGGCTGGCTGTGCCCTGTCTGCTCATGGGGAGCTGTGTGCAGGGCCCTGTGCTTGGTGTTGAGCTGTGGCTGTGCAGTGCATGGCAGGGTGCCAGCTCTGATTCAGAGTGGCATGCCATTGGCTTCACATCAGTACTGCAGATCTGGGACAGTGCTGGCAGAGGTTCAGTGATGCATCCATCCCAGAAGCCAGTGCAGCCTGTGTGGCTGTGGGAGTCTCTCCCAGTAGCCAGCAGAGTCACCAATGGAGGCCGTTCAAGCTCTGCCTATTGCTATGAGCTATTACCAGGTTGTCAGAGGAGCTGGCCCCAGGACAGTAAATTTCCTCCTCCAGAAATGGAGAGGTTTGTCAGGTGGGACCTGTGACAGGCAGATCAGCCCCCAGTATCTGAGCAAAGCCATGGGCAAGCCCCAGCCCCAGCATGTAATCAAGAAGATAGTGGAACACAAGGGCCCAGTCTAGGAACCATCTCCAACCCCAGGTCTATCCTTCAAACCTACTGAAAGCCCCCAGGCTGGTGGTGCCACCTGGGGTAGGTGACAGTGCATGAGTCCCCTTCTCTTTGCATATGATGCCAGGACAGGGCATCACAGTCAGGGCTCTGCAGAGACCCAGTTCCCTGTCTGGACTGTTTCTCAGCCTAGCAGCAAGAACATATTTGCCACCTTGGTGTCCACTGTTAACAGCTCAGGCCTCTCTCCAGCTCCACAACCAGAGGCCTTTCAAAGTCACTTTGTCCCCAGACCTGCCCTTCCCCTGCACCCTGCGCATGGAGCTGAGGGTGGGAGCAGAAGTCAATGTTTTTTTAGCCCTTAATGCTTGCAGCTCCAGGGAGGGCTGAATGTCAAAACTGAAATCAGTGCATCTGCTCAGGGGTTGGAGGCCTAGGGTAAAGGCTCTGACTCTTAGGAATCACCTGATCAGTATTTGGGACTGAAGTCCACCAGCACCTGGGGTGACCCATCAACCAGTGCCCCCAGCACTGGGGACACCTGTCCTTGCTGCCAGACCTCTGTGTGACCAGGTGCCAGCCACCCACCATGGGAGCAGTGTGAGGTGGGAGCTGACGGGCACTGGAGCTGGCATCCTCCAGGGGAGGGAGACCCCCTCCAGAGCCTTATTTACCTCAGTCTTTAGTATTAGAACCTGAGAATCCAGACCCTTGAGCTAGTGGACAGAGAGCAGAAGCAGAATGAGCTCACTGCAGCCCAGGCAGAGGTGATCGTGACCTGCACCACATAGACACACACAGCTCTGTGGCACCAGAGCAAATCCACCCAAGTTCTGAGAGCTGCTGGAGATGCTCACCAAGCCACCTCCCACTCGTGGCTGACCAGGGAGGTCCCAACAGACTAGAAACCAGCAAAAGTGACACCCAGCTACAGGAAGGGCTGGGAAACTAAAGGCCTGCGAGTTCAGCTTTGGTGCCAGGGAAGGTGATGAGATCATCTTGAATACCATCAAGAAGTAGCAGGACAACCAGATGATCCCTGAAGAGAGACCTGGGCAGACTGGATCGATGGACCAAGGCCAATTGCATGGGCTTCAACACAGCCCAGCACTGGGCTCAACCCTGGGCAGAACTGCAGGCAGAGAAGGACCTAGTGTTGGTTGACATCCAGATGAACAAGAACCAGCAGTGCCCAGGTGGCCAAGAAGGTCACCAGGAGCCTGGCTTGGATCAGCAATGGTGTGACCAGAGGACCAGAGCAGGGATTGTCCCCTTGGGCACTGGCGAGGGCACATCTGGGTTCAGTTTTGGGCTCCTCATTCCAAGGAGGACATTGAGGGGCTGGAGCAGGTCCAGAGAAATGTGGTGAAGGGTCTGAAGAACAGGGGTGGTGAGAAGCAGCTGAGGGACCTGAGGTTGTTCAGCCTGGACAAGAGGAGGCTCAAGGAGGCTGCAGTGAGGTGGGGTTGGTCTGTTCAGCTGAGTAACAAATGACAGAACAAGAGGAAATGGCCTCAAGTTGCACCAAGGGAAGTTTAGGTTGGACATAAGAAAGAATTTCTTCACTGAAAAGGTTCTCAGGCACTGGAACAGGCTGTCCAGGGCCGTGGTGGAGTCACCATCCCTGAAAATGTTTAAGAGTTGTGTAGATGTGGTACTGAGGGACAGGGTTTAGCTGGGGACTTGTCAGAGAGGGGCTGGGGCTGGGCTTGAGGACCTTACAGGTCTTTTCCAGTCTGGGCAGTTCTGTGGTTCCAGCCAAGGCCGAGGCTGCTGCTGCTGTCTCTGTTTTAAGAGGCTCCTTTCCAGAGCTGGGAGGCTGCAGCCAGCTGGGAGGAGGCTGCAGCTCCCCACTGCAGCCAGGGCTTGCCAGGTTTATCTGGGGCCTGCAGCAGGATCTACAGGGCTGATGCCTGAGTGTCTGGAAGGAGTCTTTTGGTGCATGTCCACATGCAGGTCCCCTGGCCACAGGAGCACAAGGGGAGGCGACCCCACACTGGGGTGGGGGCTGTTTGCTAGCATGAGCAGTCTGCAGGGTCAGGATGGTAGGGGCAGAAGCAGAGCAGGATGCTAGACTGGGGGCAGATGTGACTATGTGGTGTCCCGAGGGTGTGGCAGATGAGGGAGCAGCCCCTGGCTGATGAAGCATGGGTTGGAGATTAGGATGGAGTCCTTGGTGGGCTGGGAATTGTGACCCAGGGAGGTGCAGCAGGAGGGACCCTTAATTAGCAAGGAAAACCCTGGAAGAGTCTTTGCAGCTCCTAGTATCTGAGGCAGGTCACAGAAGGCCGTGTCCCCTGAAGTGGCACAGGCAGAAGAACTTCCCAAGCTGCAGCTCAAGGTGGGGCTGCTCCAGCTTCAAAGCACACCAAAGAGCAGGTCCAGCCCAGCAAGAGGAAAAACCTACTCACTGCAGTCCTGGAAAAGCCTAGCTAGGCTGAGCCTGCCCTGCCCTGCTGGGGAGCAAGCTGAGCCTATGTGTCCCTGCCTCCAGCACCCCTGCCCCCAGCCTCTCCGCAGAGCTGAGCATCTCCAGTTCCTGCACCTCTGGCTCAGTGGAATTGGTGGGTGGGAGGTAGCATCTCAGGAGCTTGATGGTAAACAACATTTGCTGCTATAGCCCTGCCCGTGGGCGCAGATCTACCACCAAGGCAGTTGGTGCTTTGCCCAGGGGGCCTGTCCTGCCCTCCCTTGTCTCTGGGCTGGGGGGCTGAGCAGGGAATCCTGAAGCACAGCACCTTCACCCCCCCAGAGCCTACTGCCATGCTCCTCACACCTCCCCAAGCCAGGAGAGGTGAGTCCCTGCCTGGCAGGACAGGCTAGGGGTGCTGTCTGGGCACCATGCCTTGCTTCCCACCAGGATGGGACTGACCTCTGAGCTGTCCCACAGCTTTCCCAGCCTCCACATGCTGCTGTGGTCCATCACAGGGCATGCAGATCTGGAACCCTGTTGGCCACAGGGACATGTCCATACCAACCTCACTGCTTTACAACTGGGACCTGGCAGTTCTGCTCCCCCAGCTCAGTTTGCTCAGGCCACATCTGTGGTAGAAACAGCTGAAAGCACTGGTGGGACCCAAACCCAGGCCCTGGCCCTGGTGCCACAGGGCTCAGCAGCCTCAGTATGAGCTCTGTAACGAGCTCTGTAATGCTCAGTGATGAGCAGAAGCAGCTTCTTAGGTGCCAGTGCTGCCCTCCTCATAGCTACCTGGGTGCAACTGTGTCAGGCAAGGGCAGGGAGAGAGCTCTCCTTCAGCTGGTGATGCCAGATCAGCGCCGCCGCCCCCCCCCCCCGAAGTACCTCTGACAGTGAAACCTTCATCTGTGCCAGACCCAAAAACAAATGCAGGTTTCTCCACCCAGCAGCTGGAGCCAGGCCTGGAAACTCAGGGGCTGCTGAGTCATCACTTTTTCCGTGAAGCACCAAAGGCTGCAGCGGTGAGCAGGGGGTGGGGGATGCCCTGCCCACCATCAGCACTCCACAACTGTGCTGGCCAGACCTGGGGCAGGACTGTGGGGTCTCTGCAGCCAAACCATTGCCTTCTGCAAGTGGGAGACCTCAGACTGGGAGATTGTCCTTGCCCTCCGCCCTAGCAGGATCAGACAGGAAAGGAGACCTCAGGCAGCCTGCCCAGCATTGTGGGCTCAGGTCTTTCTTAAGCTGAGGGACAGTAGGCACAGTGCAGTGGCAAACACTCTGTCTGGCAAAGGCTCTAGGTAGTCACCTGGGCAGTGCCAACCTCAGGCCAGAGCAGAGTCCACTCCCAGTCTGCCTTTTTGCTCCGTGCATTGGCCTTTACTCCAGGTGTGCTGGGCATGGAGCTGGTGACATGGCTTTTTCATGCTGAGGCACCTTCCAGACCTAAGCATGGTCCTCCACACATGAGAGAAGTAGGGAACCTCCTTGGGAAGCACCAGCTGGGGTGAAGAGCAGCAGGGTGGGCAACAAAGGCATCCAAGCTGTCCAGTGGCCCCATGATGTAGGGAACTGGTGCCACTGGGATTGGGCTGGGAGCAGCTGGGGACCTCCTGTCCTGCCTTGGCACAGCAGCAACATGCCTCTGGTTCCCAGTCCTCTGGTCCTGGTGTCTTCTTACGCCTGCCAGTGCTGTGAACTGCCCCAGGCCACGATTTCTTCCCTCTGCCACCTCTGAGGTGCTGAATGCTGCCCTGGGGCTGCCAGGGAGGAACAAGGGAAACAGGCAGAGCCTGCAGAGGATGCAGGTGCCAATGGGACCTTTCTCTGTGCGAGGTTCACACGCCACAGCTCTCCAACCCTGAGCCCTGCAGCACTGGGATGCTCTTCCTCCAACCCCTGGCAAGTTGATCGTTTCCACATGGAGTTTTGCCAGCACTACTGCCTCCTGGCCACGCCGTGCAGCCCTGCAGCTCTGCCAGATCTGCGGAGGGGGTGGCAGGCAGGCAGTGGAGGACCTCACCCCTTCTGCAACATAGACCTGTGCCCAGGACTGGCACGGCCACACTGGCCAGACTTGGCAGCAGAGCCTGGGATGCCCGTGGGTGCGAGCTGGGCGCCTGCAGCTGTGGGAAGTGCAGGGCTGTGGTGATTCAGAGCACGCCCAGAGCTGGCAGAGCCGGGCAGACCTGCTCTGCCCCCGCGGCTGTGGGTGCTGCTTCCCCTGGGAGTCCCCTTCCCCTGGCCAGGGCAAGAGGCACCAGGTGGGGAGGGCAAATAGCAGCCTGAGAGTAGCAGCAGGGCAGCACCTGAATGGCCCCAAAATCACCCATGCCATCACCAACAGCCTCTTCTCCCACCTGGCACGCCGTGCCAGCACAGGCTGACAGCAGAGGGGCCCAGTGCCACCAGGGCATCATGCTCACAGAGCCAAGCAGTAGCCACAAAGTAGCTCTCAGTGCCCCTCTGTGCCTCACTGTGTTGTGGCCCTCTGGCACAAGTTCCACCTTGTGCAGGCTGCATAGTGCCAGGCTGTTTTTGGCACAGCCACGCACAGTGGCTGCCCATCCCCTGCCAGCCACTCCAGGGCCATGGGATGGAGTTTGCCAGAGCACTGCAGGGGCTGCGCTGCTGTTCCCACCGCGCACATCCCGGCTCTGACCGCGCAGCTGCGAAGAGAGAGTGGCAAGGAGTGGGAGCGGTACCTGTCCTGCTGGGCATTGCCTGCGTGGTCCACGGCTGTCCCCGAGCCTGGCGCAGCGTTGGCAGCTCGGCGCTCTCCCCTCGCCGTTCGCTTCCGCTCCTGCTCTGCCCTGACGCTCAAGCCTGGGCTGGTCCCGCGGCAGGGCTCGCCTGGGCTCGCCCAGCTGCAGGGTGCCAAGGGGGAGGGATGAGCTGGCAGGAGCTGTCTGCTGCAGCCCTGCCACAGCAGGGCTCTGCACGCCAGGCAAGGTGCACTGTGCTGCTCCTGCCGTCCTGGGTTCATGCCAGCCCGGATGCTGAGGGCACCTTGTGATGGACCCTTGGGGACAGCCAACATCCCCTCAAGCTGCTGTTGCAAAGGGAGACAGGGAGAACCCCAAGGCCATGATGTAGCCAGCAGAGGCATCCAGCCCTGAAGGTGTCTGTGGGTTGTGACTGCTAACAACTTTGCTGCCCTGAGCCCCATCAGACCAGCCACCACCCTGGAGTCAGAACATCTTGGTCCCTCTCAGCTCCACAGGATCACAGGACAAGATGGTGTTAGGGGTTGGAAGGGACCTCTGAAGATCTTCCAGTCCAACGCCCCTGCCAGAGCAGGACCAGAGAATCCAGTGCAGGGCACACAGGAACACATCCAGACAGGGCTAGGAAGTGTCCAGAGAAGATTCCACAACCTCTCTGGGCAGCCTGCTCCAATGCTCTGTGACCCTTACAGTCAAGAAGTCCTTCCTCATGTTGGAGTGGAACTTCCTGTGCTGCAGTTTCCATCCATTGCCTCTTGTCCTATCCCAGGGCACAAGTGAGCAGAGGCTGTCCCTGTCCCTTCCTTCCTGACCTCCAGCCCCCATATATTTATGGACATTGCTCAGATCCCCTCTCAGCCTTCTCTCCAGACTAAACAGCCCCAGGGCTCTCAGCCTCTCCTCATCAGGCAGTGCTGCAGCCCCTTCAGCATCATTGCAGCCCTCCCTTGGACTCTCTCCAGCAGATCTCTGACCCTCTTGAACTGGGAGCCCAGAACAGGATGCAGTATTCCAGGTGGGAGCTGATGAGCGCAGAGTAGAGGGGGAGGAGAACCTCTCTAGCCCTGCTGGCCACACTCTTCCTAATGCCCCCCAGGACCCCATTGGCCTTCTTGGCCACCAGGGCACATTGTTGTGCCATGCAAAACTTGCTACCCACCAGCACTCCCAGGTCTCCCTCCACAGGGCTGCACTCCAGCAGATCACCTCCCTGCCCGTCCTGGTGCAGTTTCTTGTTCCAGGACTCTGCACTGATCTGTGCTGAACCTCATTAGGTTCCTCTCTGCCCAGCTCTCAGCCTGTCCCAGTCTCCCTGCATGGCCACACAGCCTCCAGGTGTCTCAGCCAAGCCTTCCAGCTGAGCAGATTTTGTCTGTGCCCTCAGCAGTGGCATTGATGAAGATGCTGAACAGGACCAGACCCAGCACTGATCCCTGGGCACCTGGCACCACTGACCACCACTCTTCAGACTCTATCATGAAAGCACTTCCCAATCCATCTCACTCTCTATTCTTCCATCCCACACCTCCTGAGCTCACTCACAAGGATGTTATGGGAGACAGTGTCAAAACCCTTGCTAAGCTCCATGTCAGGGGGAGGTGGAGAGGAGGCAGTGAGTTAGCTGAGGAGGTGCAGAGCTTCCCCAGAGTTTGCCCAGAATGCCACTTACCCTCACACTGGCGAGAGAGTGGCCAGCTGGGCCCTGAGGGCAAGGAGGAGAGTCCTGCCAGAGGGTTTGGAGAAAAGCTGGGACCATGTGAGAAGATCTCAAGGTTCCCCCTCTCCCATCTCGAGAAGGAGGTGCAAGAGCCACAGCAGTGAGTGGGAGAGATCCTGACTCCTGCCAGTCCTGGAGCTCATCCTTGTGCTCTCCTAGCAGGAGGCTGCAGGATTAGTCCTGCTCAGCCCCAGGTAGGTACAGTGGGTTCCTGCACCCCCTGGGCCATCCATGGGG
This sequence comes from Semnornis frantzii, assembly GCA_013399775.1. Taxonomy (NCBI): domain Eukaryota; kingdom Metazoa; phylum Chordata; class Aves; order Piciformes; family Ramphastidae; genus Semnornis; species Semnornis frantzii. Next base: position 5,384 of record VWYK01043831.1, on the reverse strand, counting down.
GGACACTTCTGTATCTGACCCTTCCCAGTAAAGGGTCACGCTGCTGCTCAGGGGGTTCAGCCATTCCTGCTGGTGCCCCCCCGTCCCGCCCCGAGAGAGGGGAGAGGGAAGTTGTTGCCGGTGGAGTTCAAACTCGACTGCCTGCACGGCAGGGAGAGGAGGAAGCCCTGGGCACTGCTGCCATGCTCAGCAGTGCCACGAACGCACAGGCTCCAAAGCTGGAAGGTGGCTCAGTGTCTAAACTGCCACGACCTCCAAAACTCACCTCGAAGTGAAACCAGCGCTGGCCCTCTGGTTCAAAGCTTCCTGCACAAACCCAAACCTGCCAGGCGGCTGCGGCTGCACACAAAGCGTTTTGTTGTCGGGAGGAAGGTCTCTGCTTTGGAGCAGTAAACACAGCCCCTGCCCATCCTCCATGCCCGCCGGCGGGAGGCCTGCCTCGCAGCTTAGGGGGATGGGCATTGTCCCTTCCTGCTGCCTGCCTGCTCTCCCTCTCCCGCGACAGCAGGGCCACCACCCCCTGCATGCCCTGCAGGCCCTGGCAGCCCAGGCTTCACCCCTGAGTGCCGTGGAGAGTGCCAGCAGCGGGATGGGTGCAGGGCGTGGCTGCACAAGCTGATCCTTGAGCAGAGGGATCAGGATCTGCCCGTGGCTTTCCTTGCACTGCAATGGTCCTAGGGTGCTGTGGCTTGGCACCCAGGGGTGCTCCCTTCCCTGCAGCACGGCTGCAGCCTCGCAGTGCCTCAGCGTCTGAAGCTCCTTAGCGTCTCCCTGGCATCTCCCACAGCATCCAGAATCAGACACGACATGAGCCCATCTCACTGTCAGCTGTGTCCACTGCTTTCTGCATCCCTGCCCCAGACAGGCAGCAGCTCTGCTTGCTCAGAGCCAGCTGGGGGACCCCCGACACACCTCTACTCACTCCAGGCTAGATGCAGGCCCCCACAGGACCATTCTTCCAGGGCTGATGCACATTTGGGTCTTCCACAGCTCCAATCTGGCTGCTCCTCAGGGTGCTGCCATAGGTGGCATTCACCCATCCTAGAGGAAGCAGCTTCCTGGGACATGTCTTGGCCATGGGTGTAGGTCTTGTAGCTGGCAGTTACTGAAGGCTCTTCTGGCACAAGCTCAGTCTCGCCAGGTGGCAGCTGCAGTTCTGGAGCAGGGGTGAGGTGGTCACAGAGGAATGCAGGGTCAGCCTCCTCCACTACTGCCTGCTGACAGTTTGGCTCCAGATCCCTGTGAGATCCTCCAGGCACAGTCTCTGCTGCTCAACTTGGGACAGTAGAGCAACTCACTGGGTCTCACAGAGTGACATGGAGCTCAGCCTGGCCTGTCTGGGGGGCCCCCAATGCTCTGTCCATGGGGGTGAATGTCTTGGCTTCAGGATTTGGAGTTATGGAGAGCCTGTGCAGCTTGGAGGCCTTCCCAGATACAACTCTTGAAGAGTTTCTCCCTACCCAAAGCACTGCAGAAGCAATTTACACCTCTGAGCTGGGGCACACCCAGCTGTCCCCAGTTTTCCATCTGGAAGCAGAAGTGCTGTGCTGTGCTGTGCTGTGCTGCTGGAGGGGAGGGAGGGAGAATAGGCAGGAGGCTGGTAGCAGGGACACATCAAGCTTTTGTGAGCCTCCTTACCCCTGCCTGGGCTGTCATTAGTGGCCGTTTTGGTATCTGGGCTGTGAAGCCACGCTGTCCTGCTTCTCTCCTGGGTGATGCAGGTGAGCTGGGCTGGCTGCAGGGTCCAGGAGAGGCTGCCTGAAGGCTGGGGGGATCAGCTGGGCTGCTGCTAGGCTTCAGCTGGGAAAGCCTAAAACAACAAACACTGCAGAAGAGGGGAATGTTTCAGTGCTTTCTCCTCCTGCTCTGGTGGTTTCCTGTTCTCTGAGCAGCTCTTCCAGAACCACTGGGGCAGAGGACTCCACACAGAGCCTGGTCCACAGCAGCTCTCACCAGGCAGGCAGGCTCCTGCTGCTTGGCATCTAGCAGAGAGTGAAGTCACCAAAGGTTGGCTTTAGCATCAATGAACCCTTACTGGAGACCTGCAACAAGGGACAGGAAGAGGCAGCAAGGGGCAGAAAGGGGCAGCAAGGGGCAGCAAGAAACAGCAAGGGGCAGCAAGGAACAGCAAGGGGCAGCAAGG